>VDFB02265032.1:0-27697 GCA_007258455.2 Sequoia sempervirens
GTCAAAGTAGGGGGTCAAAATTGTGAAAAGTTGAAAATTCCTAAAAAAATGACTAACTCTGGAGCAAGTTGGCGCCCCTAGCCAAGAAGGGTGCCCAACTTACAATGCCTTAGTGAAAATTTTCAAATTTTCAAAAGTTTCGAAATGGCAAGAGGAAGAGAATGTCCAAGTTCATTGAACCAGCTGCTTTTAGGGTTTTGAAGATAAAAGCAAAAGAAAGCAAACCTATTTCAAACCCTAAGTCTATTTAACACCTCTCTTTTATGTAATTTTCATTATTTTTGCAGGTGTCATCCAAAGGAGAAGAGTGGAGCAGCAACTTTGAGCTTTATTTCAAGATTCAAGAACTTAAGCTTGCTGGTTTTCAACAATAATTTTCAGACCAGCAACTTAAACCCTTGCTTTTTCATTCAGAACATCAATTTCTTGAAGGAGAAGATCAAAGATTTCAATTTTCAGCCTTTTGGGTCTGCTCAACTCATTCTTCTGAAGAATTTTTCAAGAAATTTTCTCAAGTTGTAGCAGCTGCTTTTTATTTCCATGTCAATGAAATCCTCAGGGTTTACAATTTTTGATCATCTGGGTCCTCTCAAAATAGTCTTCTAAAGAAAACTCAGATCACAACTTTTTCAAGAAAATTTCAAATCTTAGGGTTGGCTGCTTTTTCCATTAGCCATCAGTGTTTTTCAAATCTGATCAACTGGGTCCATTTCTAATTGTATTCTAAACAAAACCCAAGTGCCAACTTTTTCAGTGAAAAATTGAAGAAATTAGGGTTTGCTGTTTTTTTTGTCTAAATTCAAAATTTTCAAAAACGGACGATCTGGGTTGTCTTGCAACAAAATTATGAGCAAAACCCATATCTCAGAAAAAATTTCAAAAAATTGTCCGTTGGAGGAAGAAAAACCAACATTCTAAAATAGTAAGTTGTTCAAAACTTGTCTAAACCTAAGCGAGTTTACAGTCATTCTTCGAGGTTTTTAGAATGGAGTACATTCCCAATGTTTTCAAGACTGAATCAACTCTATCATGATTACATCAAAACAACTGAGACAGATTTGCATCACATCAAGCAAGTGTTTGATCTACGTGCTTTGGAGAGTGCAGGCAACACTACAATCAAAAACTTGGAACACTATGGACTCCTCACAGCAGTGTCTATTCCTATATCAGTTCAGAGTCTCGAGTTCGTAATCGCTTGCATCAAGCATTACAATCCGGCTACAAGGGAGATCCAATCAGTTGATGGCAGATTGATCTGCAGTTTAGAACCTAATGTGATTGAGAAATGCTTCTCCATTCCCCCTCGGCCTGAAAGTGTCACTATCTCAAAGGGCGAATGTGAAAGGATGTGGGAAATGCACAAGGATAAGTACAGTAAGAAGATTGCACTGAGGTGGATAAAAGAAAAACATAAGACTCTACCAAGTCACATTTCCATGATGTCAGCAAGATTTGAAAAAGTGGCCAATGAGGTTGAAGATTTCCTGAGATCAATTGCAAATGGAGAAGATACCTTGGGAAAACGCAACTTTGCTATTGATCGAATAGATGCATCGGATTGGGACACAGTTTCCTGCTTTTTAGCGGATGTGATTGAGATTTGAAATGGCTTTCATCTAGAAGCTTTCTTTTCGCTTTCTTTCTATTCTTGGAGCAATTGTTATCCATTCTTCGAAGAAGAGAAAGAAGATAAATTGTAATAGTTGGCCAATTCACACTTTTACGCTTTCTTAGGTGTTAAGATGTTATCTTCTTTCTAGATTTAGAAATAAAACTTGGTTGTTGAGCAAACCCTAGATTGTAAAAGCAAGGAGATTTTAGGGTTCCCTATTCCTCTACTTGCCTATAAATAAGAGCCTTTGCTCATTAGTTTTCTTTAACCATGCTAGTGATAACAAAACGCTGAACCTAAGTGCCTTCTATTGTTATTCAGTGTTGTTCAATTGTTTTTATGATAGCGAATTGTTGAGTCTCTTTTAGCCAACAAGTAGTTATTGTAATTGCTGTTCCTATTGTGTAAGAACAAGTTTTGCAAGCCTCTTTAGTTGCAAGCTCTTGTTCCAGGCATGTGTTTAGTAGATTTTATTCCATAAGTTTGAGAATTAAAATCATGAGCCTCCTTTGCCTTGGTATAATGTCTCAGATTTCCGTTATATGTGTTATGCTTTTGTGATCTTAATTTCAGCTTGCATTGAAGTGTGTAGATGTATGTTGAGAAAGAGTTCTCTTAAGCCTTTGTCAGAGAATCAACTTTGTTCATTTCTAATTCTCTTGCTCTTCGTATTACTTGAGATATTAGAAACGTCTTTAGCTTAAGTCAATCGTAGTTGGAATTCTTAAACCAAAAAATCTCAGCTGTGGCGTTTGTGTTTTATAAACCTTGTGCTCTAGCTGAAACAAAAAGATAGGCGAACTAGATTTAATTTACTTTCTTTTACCCCATTAGCAAGAGGGAGCTTCCCCTCCTAATATGAAGAGAAGTTTTATTGTGCATAGTTATCCATTTTCAAATCCGCATTCCAAAGGTGCGAATTTAAATGCCAACAGTATACACGAGTGGATTAATCGTGTTGCTATTTTGGACATAACATACAAGTATATATTTTTTTCTATGATCGATTCTGAGTCTGCAAAAGAATACTACTATGTTTTTTTGTTTGTTTGTTTTGACCATGCTTTGATGTGGGGGATGGCCAGCTGTCCTTAGGACGGTCGGGGGACATCTCAGGCGTCCCCGGGACAGTCAGCTGTCCCCTTTTACCTGTTGACCGTTTCCTCGTTTCGGGGACGTTTCCCAAGTTTTGAAAAAAACAGGGAAAAGGGGACGCTAGGGGACTGTCCCCGGTACTTAGGACATCCTGTAATGACCTCTTTTTAGTGGAGTTATCGAAACCTGAATCTTGCACTCAAAGCGTTTCTCAAGGAGACATTAGAAACGTTAAAGAATCAATAAGTTTCAATGATAATATCTAATAAGATTGAAAATGATATAAATGATTACTTTTTGTCAAAGGGTTACTCATTTCTTCCCTATCACTCTTACGAATGACTCTTCTATATAATCTCATAAGACCATCTAATAGCTATTAAATGTCTATTAAGATCTCAAAGATGATATCCTATTGTACCTTTTATCATAATAAAGTCATTATTACCTATAGGTCCCAATAATTGCTACAAGCATTATTATTGGACAACTATAAAATAAATATTGTATAATGATTTAGCAAAGTATATTTAGCAGCGTATGAATTATATATGTAATGAACACATTACATTTAATATATTTATATTTATCTTATATATATATATCAAATATGTCTTAACACCAACCTTAATTAACTCCTTAATTCACTCGTTTATAATCATTTATTCATCCTTTGATGAGTCTCCAACATAATTTATAGACATCTATTTTATACCAAAATTACTTACCGTTTGCCTTACCTTCTGCCTTAGTCGGACCGCAAATACTCTTCCCATCTCTTTCCCCACCGATGATTATAGACGGTTCATTTAATATGTGAGGCTCTATGCCTACCGTTTTCTCCATTTCCCGACTTCTCCTGGTCTGATGGTTGGCGGTGAGCCTTCCAGATATAGTCTTCTTGTGAAAGGCACTATCTCTTCAGGCTATGATAGGGGAAATCTCGACTATGCCCGAGTTCACAAGATCGTATGCTATTTAGCCGAGACTAATATTGGCATAGGACATCACTAGGCATCATTCATTCATATAAACGAGTTGAATCCAGAGGTTCTCTATTGGCATCGATATTAATGGAGCACGGTTTGTTATTGAGAGATGTGATCCTGAGTTGCCGTGACAGAGGATGGAGTTGGGAGCATCTTCCCGAGTTACTTCCATATGCTGTGGCGTTATTCATTTGCTCTGTTCGTGAATAAGATGCCGGTCCAGAACGTTATCAGCCTCTTGCAATGTAGACACCTTCAAAAGCAATACCCGATATCTCCCTCATGCGATATTCCACTTCCAGAGATCTGCGTGTATTCTCCTAGCGGCCAATGCTTCCTGTAGAGCTCCTCACCAATACAAAGTTTACGTTTTTATGTTCCCATATTCTCCCAACGCAATATTAAGTAATAATAAATATATAAACGCCCAACAGTGTATATGCATTGACGACAATGAGAGCTAACTTGTGTGAGATGTGCCACGAATCCCACAGAACGATTTCACTCAATGAACGCATGCATATGGACATGATGAGGCTATTGAGGCGGATGTCAATGGCATCTCCCGAAAGTAGAGGTAAGTGATACCAAGGTCGTCACAATGTTCCGATACCAGATATATCATATCGTTTGGTTAAGCCTCTTCTTATAAACAACAGAAGATCACTAAAAGGATCGCGGCTTTTCAATTATACATTATTATTTTAATAGATGATTAGTCCCATTGATGAAGGATAACATTTGAATTGTTATTTTTTCTATTATTAGTTATAATGTTATATTTGATAATAATTGTATTATTATATATATATATATATATATATATATATATATATATATATATATAATATTGATTTATAGAAAATATTTTTTATTTGTATTTATAATAATTGTCCAATGATATTATTTTATTTATTTACTTTATTTGTATCTTAAGGAGTTACAATTTGAGGTTATAACCCGGTCGAGGAGACGGGGACGGGCTAATTTAGGGGGGAGGATGCGTCCCCGGGTTTCCTTGGTTAATTTCATTATAACTAATGTGCAGTAAGGAGAGAATTGTTTATCTAATTTGGTAGATAAGGAAATAGTGAATCTATTTATATTATTATAAACATCATCCTTTTGTTTAAGCAATCATGTGTAAGGTTGGCAAGAAAACATGTTAGGGAAGGGCGGTATAGGTTCTCTCATTAAGTACGCTAACCCTAAGTTTGATGGGATTGTCTTGGTTGGATGTTCCTTCCACTTGGGGGCAAGAGGGGTATGAGCACCCCCTTGGGCTTAATTGAGATGAATAATGTATAGGTTCTCACATTGTAATTATGCCAACCCTAAGTTGGATGGGATTGTCTTGGTTGGATGTTCCTTCTGCTTGGGGCCAATGGGGGTATGAGCATGCCCTTGGGCTTACTTGTGATGAACAGTTTTTCTAGGGCCGTATCATGCATTTCTCACCAATCCCTACCATGATTGGTTATTGAAAAGATTCTTTAGATTGGATTCAAGTCTAAGTTGTCATTCATTATTTCATAAATATTAATAGTTGATTTATTCTTAAGTTTAACATTTATTATATAGTTTACTATGGAATGTTATTGCGAAACAATCTTATGTTGTGTAAGTGTCTCTTGAGGAAATTTCAGGCATACACCAAGTAGGGGACATTACAATAGAAGATAGATGCCACATAAAGACAAACATGGATCTTCTTTATTGATAACTTGATAACTTAACTCTTCCACTTGAAATAAAACCTTTGCAGCATAAGCCTAACATAAACTCATTCTAGTCAGCATACAATGACTTTATTAATTTTCTTAATATGGTTGTATTTGACTATGTATTAATTGTTTGTCGGCTTTTAGGTAGCTACATGAGTTAGTTGGTAGTCCGTTGTGTTATGCTTGGCAATTGTTGGCTCTTTAAATAAACTTTGCATAGTTAGGGAAAATAGCTTGATCCTTTGCTTATCATCTTGGTCTACTTTTGTAGTAACTTTGTGTGAATAAAGATATATCTTACTACTCTATCTATTCATTTTTTAAGTACTAATTTTATTAGAAAGAAGAGTAAAAAGTTGACCTTGGTGCCTAAAAAAGAAATTTGGTTCAATATAAGATATTCATGCTTGTAGACTCTTATAAAGGTGGGAAGAGACCACAATGTGGTCAAGAACAAGAGATTAGATGATCTATAAGGCTTGTAGAGAAAAAGAAGTGGAGAAGACTATGAGAGGTCATTGAAGAGACTTCAATATTGCAAATCCAAAGCCTAATTTTGACTTGAAGATAGAGTTAGAGACAGAGTTGAAGTCATAGTTGGGAAAACAGATATCAAAATATAGCCACTACAAATAATAGTATGAAGAGTGGTAGGCAATAGCAAGATAGCTTCCACTATTGGACAAAGTGTGGGTCAACCTTGTAGACCAAGTTTGGTACAAAGAATCCATAAAGCCTCCTATAGATAATGGAAGTCTTTGTTGAGAGACAAACTCCTTCACAAACAGAGAGTTGCTAATAGAAGAAGAAATTGAGCAGAAAAAATTTTGGCCAAGGGTTGGAGAGCACATAAGAAAACCTAAAGGTGAAACACGTGTGTAGGATGCAAAAGCTATTGGAAGAGTAGAGGATTCTCATGTGGCTGAGAGTGCTAGAGGTGTATTGGAATGTTTGAATAAAAAAAATCCTTAATGAGTAGGTTCTAGGAACTAGGTTTTCATCATAACAAAACCATGGCGACTCTACTTTCAAGCCCCAGTATAGAAAAGCAAAAGTTGCCCAAGTTTACATGCAATGGATCAGAGGATTTCATAAAGCATTGTAAGAGCTATGAAATGATTTGGCCAATAAATGGCCAAGATGATAGAGCATATTGGCTATGGTTGTTTCTAGCCACTTTACAAAGTGTAGCCGTTGACTAGTTTATAGAGATTGAACCAAGCTCTAGAAATACATGGGAAAAATTAAAGAAGTCATTTGAAGAAGAATCCAAATTGCTTTGAGATGACAACAAAATCATAGTAGAAATTTACATCACAAGGCAATGTAAGCATGAAAATGTAAGAGCTTATAATCTTAGGACCAAAGAATTATTTATAAACTTGGAAAAAGAACCTGTTGATGGGTTAAAGAAAAGATGGTTTATTGAATGCCTCATTCCTTTATTAAGGAAAACAATGAAAGTGGTATTGCCTTAGTCCTACATAGAAGCATGCAATAGGGCAATGGATAGAGAAAGCAAAGATGAAATGTCCTGTTGAGCCAAAAGAAAAATAGATGAAGATGAGTGTTCAAATAGGAGTAGCAATGGTGAATCAAGAACAATACAAACGCTGAGGGATATGCTTTGGATGATGAAGGAATTGAAGATGGAGAAAGAAACCAACTAGGAAGCCAAATAACTCTAGTGCGCTGGTTGCAAAAGTGAAAGTCACATCAAAATGAAATTGTTTTGTGACATTTGTTAGGTTTTGGGTTATTCAATAAAAGAGTGCTGGTACAATTTGAAGAAAAGAAGTACACAATTGCTTTTCACATGAGGAGAGCAATCCACTCCACCAAGTTCTCCATCGAAGCCACAAGATAACATGAATGCATCTCTGGGGGTATGTTGAAATCAAAGAGAATGTTGGAGTCTATATATTACAACTCCAAAGGTCAACTTGTTATACAATGTTGGCAATGTGATGAATGGGGACATTTTGCAAGACCATAGAAACTAGAACAAAATATGATTATTGTGCAAATGGTGTGGATGCAGAGATTATGAATACATTGAACGTCCAAAGCAAATGGCCAACATCAACATGATTGATGTACAGAAGAATAAAAAAGTATTGGTCATTACTTGAGCTTAAATAAGAAGGTTATGTACTTGGACCCATATACAAAAAAATGGGTTTGTGAAGCAAAAGCCGAAGTGGAGCATGCTATGGATAAGGAATGTCGCCACCCAAAAACAAATGCAAGTATAGTAACAAATTTATTGCAATTCAAAAAATTTATTGAAAGGCAAGTAATTCAAACTAGTGTAGCAATTAAAATAGTGGATTTATTACAAAGTATTCCTAAACTTCAAAATGCTATGACTAATATTATATTTGGTAAGATTGAGATGGTGCATGTTATGGCCCATTTAGAATCTAAAGATAATCTCATAACCAAACCACCATTGACAGGAGACCAAGTGATTGATTTGATTTTACCATTGGTTAACATGTCAAAGAAACCGGTGGTGATGCACATGGAGATCTTTGGAAGAGCCATCACTAATACAATTAGTGATGGCAGGTTTTGTGTGAATGTACTTTGAGAAGACACTTGGAGAAGTTTGGGAAAGCTAACCATTTGGTCCTCAACTTTTCAACTAGTGGGTGTAGATTGAAGTGTCCCACCCCAAATGGAACAATCTTTGTTGTGATTTTTTTCAATTTCGAAACTCAAAGTGAATAGGCATTTCGTCAAACAGTTTGACTGAGTGTTGTTTTGAGCTTATTTTCAGTGTTTTTAGTAATTGGATAAATGTACCATTTTATCAGCTCATTCATTACATTGCAGATGTTATTACAATGAGATAAAAGCCACATTGAACAACCAACTTTATAAATTCAGATTGTTCTGTCTTCTGTCTTACAATGATATATCAACTGATATGCAACTACAGCCTTATACCAACATAAGCTGAGTGATAAATGGAACTGTTATGCAAATATGAACACTCAGAATTCTATTACAGCAGTGTTTGTCTTAAACATTCATGTCACAATGAGTGCAGCAGCATTTACAACATAAAGAATGATATATCTCAGACCCCATGCAACCTTGCATTAACAGTGTAAATTTATGAACAGTAGCTTACACGCAAAACACTTAGAAGTGCATAACATAACACATGAAATATTCAGATATAAATACCAGTTTGCCTGTACTCCAGAAAAAGACACCTCCAGGTATGAGAGTGCCCAGCAGCAAACTCTTCAAAGAGTAATGAATGGTGAATCTCTAATGCAGAAAATGAACAAGTCTGATCTAACCCAGACATTCATCTTCTTCCCAAACGCCATCGGCAGTAATGGACCTCCTCAATAATCAGATTTCAATGCAAAGGTTAGGCGCTGTCCTCACCTACAGACACGTCCCTTTCTCAGGTTCTCATGCCATTGCAAAGAAATCCACCAATAATGCTCCCACACCTTCAATGTAAGAACCACGCCCTCCTTGAAAGCAAATACAAACTCAGAATGTAGAGAATTGATGCCTCAATAACTTCAGCTGGCAATATTCAAGAAAAGCAGAAATATAATCTTCAAACCCTTATTTTGAATCTCTCCTGTGAAACAATGAAGCACAAATGTGACTCCTAAATGCAGCCACCTGTTGAGCAACCCTTGGGTGGTATTGCACACCTGTAGATCGCTTAATTTGGAAGAATTAACGTTCTCCAAGATTGATTTGCAGCAAGAAACCCTTGTTTCTCCTCCACACAAAGCTCTGAAATTTTCACAAGTATCAATGAATGAATGAGAATGCTTTTTCATAAGCTTTTTATACTTCCCCCATATGGCACGATTACCAAAGCACTTTTAAAACATTAAATATAATAAATGTCATTTGCTTTTGTTGCCAAGTAATATAACTCATAAATGGCATCCACATTATGCCTTTTAAATAATGATCGTATGTTATAAAATAAACCATATATTATAAGGTCAAATAACTCATTAATGATATATTCACTTTTAATACTTAACTATTATTAAAGTAATCACTTTAATAATAATTAAAATATCATAACTTCATAAATAATCAACATCAATCAATTCTAACAACACCATGAGGAAGCCCACTTCCCATACTGCTCATTAGGATGCCTTACTATAAATAATAAGGTTGGACCCCAATGTCCAAGGCACTTACTAAAAATAGTAAGTGTGCATAAATGGAGCTTGTAACACCTCCAGAAGGCAACCTTAGAATACGCCAAAGCACTGGAGAAGAAAACACCATAAACTGCCATCTGAAGAACCATATAACTCCCACATAGGGCCCTCTAAACACCAACATTAGTCTTCAAGGACCTGATGATAGGCTAATCTGACAAACATAGAAGCTGGCTAAAAAGGGGACATTACATAGATCTACAAAGAATTAAGTTACTTGAGAGTTTTAACGACCTAAAGGTATTTTTTGGAACTCACATCTTTTTAAAATTTTGTGGTCATCTCATTATGGAGGAAAGTGCATAATGCATTGTTGCGTTTATGATGGCTAGTAGTAGCCAAAGCTGATTATAACTAGGAAAATAACACATTATTGATTAAAAAACAAGGGTCAAAAACACATAATTGATTTGAAGAACCATGCAATAAGTGAGGAAACAACTTCGTTAGATTCAGAGTCCAAAGAAGAGTGGATGAAGAAGGATGATTAGGGTTAGGTGGAGTCGAATGACTAAGCAGTTTGAAATTGTAGTCATGTTTGGAAGATGAAACAAATTATCTTTGTGGCTTGTTTCACTTGCAAATGGAGGACTATGAAGTATTTCCCTTAAATTGGAATTTTATTTAAGCTATGGAGATCAACGAAGAGCAGCACATGAATGATTTAGAAAGTTGGATAGTTCATATGCACTTGATGAAGTACAAGGTTATCAAAGGCCAAAATTTCTAAATATGGTTAACATCAATGTTCTAGCAAAGGCAAGCAACTTCATTGAAGATTCCAAAATTAATGTAGGTAATGCCTCAAAATAATAATATTTAAAAATTGTTTGATTTGGGGCATACAAATACTTGTCTTAACAAATGTTACAAAGGACCCTAACTATGTTGCATATTTTTCCATGACATTGAAGTTAGATCAGAGCAAACCTCAGAAGAAATCTATGTAATTGGGAAAAATTTCAGCCAATAGATCATACAAAAAAGTAATGAAGGAAAAACTCTCATACAATGGGTTAGACAAAAGAAAAATGTTTAAATCAAAGAGAAAAATGATAGGTGGGTTCCACAAGAAGGAAAGAGAAAAAAAGTGAAGTACAAACCTTTTAAATTGGGCGGATATTTTTTTTTAAAGATAATAAATAAAAGGCCAATTTTTTCCTAATAAAGCCCCTAATAAAGTGATTACAATAAATAATTTTCAATTTTCTTGTAGTACTGTACAACAACCTAGGGACAAGTAATTAAAACAAGACTAGAAAGTAAAAATTATAAACACTCAACTTCCATCATATGACAGGTTACAATGGACACTATTGTATGACCTTCCAAAGGGGTGTTTATAACATCTAGTTTCCTCGTATAATCAAAATAAAATACTTATAAAATTATGACAGCCTTGCCACCATATGATCAAGGGAAGAACTATTTTAAAATTCTAATCTAAACTCCTTAACCGTACAACTTGTTTTTCCATCCTGCAGATTTGTTCAATTAACCATTATACGATCTGCTCATTTGCCTATCATATAGCTTGCTATGAAACAACAAAATAAATAAAAGAAGCAAGACAAAGTATGGTCTCTTCATTGTATGATTGCTACAAACATTCCTACATTGGACTGTCCTACCCTCACCAATAGTTCACTTTGTACAACTTCATTAGAAACTCTTAACTGTACAACTGCTTCTCCATTCTTTGTTGTACAAGATTTTAATATTTCAGTGGTATGGTCATTATGGGTTGATGATGTTGTCTGACCTACTCATGGAAATTGTCCTATACAATGTAGCACACTTCAGTCTTCTATTACTGTTGTATGATTTGTCTCCTACTAATTTGCTCAGTGAATCCTTTGTTGCATATGTTCAACTTCCTAAAATTGGTTACCCTCAACATGTGACTTTGGCAAAAATAGAAAATTTGTCTTCGAGAATTGTGAATTAGGAGAATGCACTTTTTGGTTCTTTGGGTGAATTACACATAATTTTATTATTTTTATGATGGGGCTACTTTTGAAGTGTCTACAGTATCATTTAGGTTCAATGATCCATTGGGGGAAGCATTTTAAAAGGTAAATTTGCAGTTAAATTGGGTTCCTTGTTTGTTTGGTCCTCAATCAATATTCATTCAATTGTATGGCCGTTGGTGAAGCCATTCTCTATATACTAGCCTACATTTTGGCTATGTTGGTTCTACTAATGCTCCATGTACATTTCAATAAGCTAATGATCATAGTTTTCTTTGTCAATTCTCCTTTCTACTTCGAGTGGAAACCATCCTTACAAGTCATTGTTCATCATTTTCCATTGAATGTTCAATAGTTGTGGGCTGATCTGGTTACAATTAGGCTATTTTGGCTACTAGTAAGTGCACTACCCCGTTGCCACAAGTTTGGAAAACCTTATCTAATATTACTTGATGATTACTTGTTTTCTTTGTCATCTGGAAGATTACTTTTCTTTTGGGAGGGATGATGTAGTTAGCATACAATGCCTTTATCATGTTTTGTTAATATGGTTGTATTTGACGTTTTGTTAATTGTTTGTTAGCTTTTGAGTAGTTATAGGAGTTAGTTGGTAGACAATTGCGTTCTACTTGGCAACTTTTTTCTGTTCTTTAAATGAATTTTACACAATCAAGGAAAGGAGTTTGAACCTTGGTTGATAATCTTTGGTCTACTTCTGAGACAATGAACAAATAGCGTAGTTTTCATTTCCCTTTGCTCTTGTTGAAGATTTCTAACCACTTAACAACATGGAGCACAACTTTCTGATGGTTTTGCCACTTTGAAATTGGCAATCAGACTTATGTTTATCTTGTAGAGATTTAATGTTTCTCATTTCTTACTTTGCCTTATACTGATATGCTCCTTTGAGGAGGTGCCAAAGGAGTTTCTTAGGTTCATAACTTTGACATTCCATCTATCCTTCTTTAGTGCTAACCATTTAGTAGCTTGATCATCTTTATTCATCATGTCCCCTCAATTGAGCAACTTGCAAACATTGTTAGGTTGATAAAAGTGGACTAATGCTTGACAAGTTGGTAATTTGATAGGGAGGACAACTTAATTGGCATTGATAATACAACAAGAATGACATAATTTATTGACTTCAATCTTGGTTTTAGGTGAATTTTCATAGGGGTACTAATTTTGGCACTAGCATTACCCTCTCATGAATCATTTTGGAATTGGATATGGAATTAGATTCAATTAGCTTGTGGATTTGTCTAGGGCACGGTTTTTTGTGCACTAATTCATTTGGAATTGTTTATGAGTGTATCTAGGCAATTTCGACTGTGTCAAGGTGATTTTGTGGCAATTCCAATGATGGGTGACAATTTCAATGCACTTTGTTTGACTTTTGACCGCAATCTTGGTTTTAGGTGAATTTTCATAGTGTACTTATTTTGGCACTAGCATTACCCTCTGAATCATTTTGGAATTGAATATAGAGTTGGATTCAATTAGCTTGTGGATTTGTCTAGGGCATTGTTTTTTGTTCACTAATTCATTTGGAATTGTTTATGAGCTAAGTAGTTGGTTCGGGTTCGGGTTCGGGTTCACGGGTTCGGTTCGCCGGTTCGGCAAAATTTTTTGGGGGGTGGGTTGTGTCATGTCCCCATTTTGGCGAGCATGTGTCGTAATTGGCCCTATCGAGGTGACCCTGCGTGGGGCAGCAGTGGTTAGAGGTCGCGGACTTGCTTCGGCGGTCAGCCATTTGTCTTTCTTTCGTGGCTCGATCGGCGTTTTTGCGGTACTATTTTAGCGGTTCTGTGAGCGTGTTACACTATGCAGTATGGTTGTGGCATCGGAATCGCCGAGTTACGTCGGCATCAGACGGATCGGTGTCGGATATGATGCGAGGAAAATATTAATATTTAATTGTATTGATTAAATATTAATTAATTAATGAATTATATAAAGTTATAATTTTAATTATAACTTAAGTTACCCTTGAGGTTAAGCCCATCATCGAAAAGGCGGTTGAAATTAAAATATTATAAAATATTTTGGTGGAACTATTGAATTATTAAAAGATTAAAATATGAATATTTTAATTAAAACCTATTTTAGAAATCGCACTTTTGACATAAAGGCTTTTGCATTGGTTTTCGAGGATGATTTCGGCATCAGACGGATCAGTCATCGGGTTAGAAACGAGGAAGATATTAATGTTTGATCGTATTGATTAAATATTAATTAATTAATGTTTATAATATAAAGTTATAATTTTAAATTATAACTTAAGTGTTTTCCTTGAAGGGTGCGCCCAACATCAGAAAGGGGCCAAAAAGTGATTATTAAAGTATTTAAAATATTCAGCTGAGGACTATTGAAACATTAAAATATTAAAACGTGAATATTTTAATGAAACCCTATTTTCAAGCAAATCGCACTTTTCAGCCTATTAGTGGATTTTGCCTTGGGAATTGTGCATTAGGAGATTATTGAGTTTGAAACTGATCAATTTTGGTCTGAGCCTGAGACTTTAGGGTTTCGCGTTCGATTCCTTGGAGAACGAGCCATCTCCAGCGGAAAGCAATTCAGAGAGTGTGCAATATCACTTGATTTATTGCCTACAGAGGTTTTCTTATTCAGAGGAAACTACAGAGCTTCAGAGAAATTCATATTGTCAGAGATTCTTCAGTATTTGTTTCCAGGGATCATTCATTAGCTGGGGCGCACCATATTCAGAGACTAGGCATTGTTTTGGGTGAAGGCCGTACAACTTTAATTGCTGTTCTGTCAGGCCGTACCTTGCTGCAGGGCCGTACCATTGTCCTTTGGCCGTACTTTTCAGATTAAAAATAAACGCCTTTATCAGAGGTCTCCAGTTTGCAAAAAAAAAGAGGCGCCTATATCACTGGAACATTCTGTGCTTGCCAGACGGAGGAAGAGAGAAAGGAATCTATACAGCCGTACAAATTTGTGCATCACCAGCAAGCAGATTTACCAGGTTCTTTTTACAATAAAAATCATTATTCTATCTTGCATGTTGTCAGATCATTGTTATATGGAGATCATTTGATTAATAAAGGATACGCCTTCATTTCTTATTATATTTCTCAAGCATATTGAAGACTTAGTAATTTTATTGAATTTATTTCAATTTTCTGCAAAAGCCGTACTGTTCATTAAATGCATTAAAAATCCAAAAATTGTAAAAAATCACAAAAACATCAAAACGTCAGAAAAACTTTAGCTCTGGTCAGATTCGGTGTCGAGGAAAGCGGGGGTTTCTATAGTTTGGTTGTCTTGGATTCGTTAGTACAAATTACAAAAACATGTAAATATATATATATATATATATATGCAGCCTAGAAGCATGAATTAAAATTAGAAGATATCACATAACTGATAACATCATATAAACAACAAAACCACCATAAACTTGAATGTCATTTAAAACATGCATGATAAATATTCATTGTTCAAACTTCAAGTTCAATATTACAACACTTTTAAAGTTTCAATCATCATATGGATTCTCTAAATTATCCATATTAATGTCAACATTGACATTAGATGAAGTAGGAAGACTAGATGAATCAAAAGTAGTGCCAGTGGCACCATCACTGGCACTACTATTGTGCCCATGCTCATATTGGATATCCGACTCCTCATATGCAATATGTTGGGAACTGCAAGCATCCAAGTCAGTATCCTCTGGCACTATATCCCACAACTTCGTCTCCCCTTCCTTGTAGTTAGGTTGTTTGTGTGAAAGGAGACGCAAGTTGGAATGCACATATACTAAGTTCTCCGCTTTTTTTGACAGCAATTTATTGCGCTTTACTGAGTGGATGAAAGAATATGTGCTCCAATTCCTCTCAGATGCGGATGAACTAGCAACCTATGAAGACAAAGTAAACAATTAAAAATTTATAAATGGAATTATGAAACTTTTAAAACTAAAATATGAAAATTTATTAAACTTACTTGTGATAAAATTTTGATTGCAAGGGGCTGCAAATTTTGGAAGTATTGTCCATGGAAGTACCACCAAGAATGAGCATCCTTTAAGAACCTATCACGGGAGGCATCAACATCTAGATGATTTGAGTGCACAAAATCAGTGAACTCATCCGTGACTACACTCTGCAAATCTCGATCAGGGAAGAGTCTCACAAATGCTGCCTTATACCCTTCAGCCACTTCTAAATCTCTATATGGAGGAAGCCTTCCTGGTTGTGAAAGAACCTGAGAGCTGTAGTATTTTGGAGTCAATGCAAAGGAAAGAAGGTGTAATGAAGTTGTCATTTTGTTCCATCTTTCTTCAACAATTGTATGCACTTGTTTGAAGAAAGTCTCTTCAGGGTCTTGCTCTCTTGCATTTATGGTGCACTTGATCTTCTCAATCATTGAGTCTATACCATCATATATCTGTCCAATGCATGGCTTGTCCATGTCAGTATAGCGAATCATACTCAAAATGGGCTTGGTGAAGCTAAGGAGATACTCCACACGATGCCACCATGAGTCATCTAATATCATGCTCTTAATTCTTGTTGCTCTTTCAGTGCTGCTTTGCCTCCATATAGACCAATTGGTGCTAATCACCATGCTAGAAAGTGCCTGCCTAACTTTCACAAGTCGTCTTAAGATGATTGTATTAGAGGCAAAGCGGGTTTCCGCAACCTATTGCAAATTAAAAATAATAATTAAAATTTAAAAATAAACTTTAAAGAAGAATTTAAATTAGAATGCACAATCAAATTATGAAAATCAGAAAATGACAAATGTAAATATTACTTCTCTTACCTTCAATAGCTCCAATTTTGAAAATGTTCTAAAGATCCCTTGAGACAAGTGGTGGTTGGTGACGAACATCTGAATGTCCTCAGCCTCAGTATACAATTGTTTGATCCATTCAATTTTATTCCCAATCTTTTGCAGCATAAGATTGAGTGAATGGACCGCACAAGGTGTCCAAAAGATATGTGAATATCTTTCCTCAACCAACAACCCTGCAGCTCTACAATTCTTTGCGTTGTCCGTTACAACTTGAACAACGTTGCGGGCTCCCACTTGCTCAATGGCTGCAATAAGAATATTAGCAATAAATTGCCCATCTTTTACTTGCCCCTCACAATCCACGGCTTTCAAAAACATTGCCCCTTTAGGGGACACCGCTATGACATTGATCAAAGGCCGATTTTTTGAGTCCTTCCAACCATCTGAAACAATGGACACCCCTGTCTCAACCCATGAATCTCTTATAGGCTTCAATGCATCTTCAACCAACTCAACCTCCTTTTCCAATAAAGTGCTACGCACCTTCTCATAACCCGGGCCCTTGTACCCTTTTGGAGCTTCATTAACCGCTCTCAACATCTCTTTCCAATATGGAGAACGAACAACATTAAAAGATAGTCCATTGGCATATATGCATCTTGCTACACATTGGTCGGCAAGGGCTCTACTCTCATTTTGAAATGCAACTTCCAACGGTCCCTTTGCTCTCTTGTTTGCAAAAGGTTGTGCACTTTGAGCTTGAAGATTTGGAATGGCCATAAATGGGTGGTCTTCTACCACAATATTGGGATTGGGATTAGATGGGGGCTGCATTCCCTTTGATTTTTTATTTGACAAAGGGTGATTTCCTTTTTGGGCTTCCCGTTGATCTGCTAGTTCTTGCTCCATAATGTATTTTGCAATTGTCTCAGGTTGAATAGGGGCATCTTTCTTTCCAGGGCAAGGTGAGATGCCTTTTCCACTTATGCCACACAAATGTGCTTTCACCCTATGGTATGAACTAGAATATTGAACATCACACCCATTGCATTTCCAAACATAACCACCACCACCTGGAAGCTGTCTTATCATTTCAACATACTGCCATAGAGGAGAATTTGCATTTGTTTTGAACTTTGGGTTTGGTTTAGCTATGGAGCCGGAGGTAGAACCCATTGACATTGTGATTCCTATGGCAATTTGTTTTGCAAACAACACATTCAAAATTTGAATGAAAACAAAATATAATAATTTTAAAAAAATTAAAACCTAGCTCTTTTGAATCTTGCACAATGTATACATTCATAGAAGAACAGAAAAAAAAAGATGCAAAACAAAGTTTCTGTTTGTAAAACAAAAAAAAAGAATGAAAAAATGAGAAAAAAATGAGAAAAACATACCTTTTTGCAAAAATAATCTTCAACAATCTTTGTAGCAGCCAATGAACACTTGCAAATCTGTACGAATGTCAATGCAATCGTTGTAGAAGCTTCAACAATCAATATTCAACTCCTTTTGTCAATCCAACAAGTTAAAATAAGAGCTCAGCCTCTTGGAATGAAAACACTTGTTTGCAAAACAAATGAATGAAAATGAGGCAGTTTAGGTGTTTAACATGTTTTAGAGGTCCTTTGCAGGTTCATGAAGTGATGGAGATCAAAGTCAAAGGGAAAACATTAAAGCTCATCACTTGCCGCCCGGGCAGCGGGTCTCGCCAGTTCGCGCTTGCGTTCGCCCGGGTTAAAAACTTCTCGGGTTAAAAGCGGGTTCTTCGCCCGAACAAAATTCATCACCGAGATACAGCCAGAATTTCCAGCCAGTTGGGACCGGGACGGGACCAGGAGGCTGAGAGCAGGACGGGACTAGGGCTGAGCCTGAAAGACCAAACTTACATGGGAAAATATGAAACCATTTTAGGGTTCATGAACTTACCTTCAGGCGAAGAAGTGTTGTGCATATTTGAGCCAATAGGGTGGATTTCAATGCCCAAGCACGTAATTATGCAGAAATAGGTCTATTGTGTGACATGATTTTCAGAAAAAAAGAAAGAAAAAGGCCACAATTTGCTATTATGAAATCCTTTCAAAAATGGCTGCAGTTTGCAAAAATGTCCGATGGTGAAGAAATTTTCCTTTGTTTTTAGATATAAAAGTGATTCTTCTCAAATTGTGTCTTAGAAAAGAAAATGCAATTTTATTGATGTACAGAGATTAAGTTTAGAATACCACAATATATATAATTTGAAATGCATAAATATATTGAAAAATAAAAATAAGTAAACAATTTATAATTTTATGAATAACAAATTACTTAATAATATAACATTATAAATGTTTTTATTTATTAAATTAAATTTAATTAATAGTAAATATAAAATAAGTATATTATATAAATAAAAATAAAAAGTCTAACAACTTAAATTGTTAAAAATTTAGACATGAAATTTCACCCTACCCCCAACCTCCTGTCCCCCTACCCCTCCCGTTCGCCCCCACTCATTAGAGAGGTATGGTCTCCTCTTCTAGTCTTCTTGTTTTTTCATGATGCCTCGGCCTGGGCCATACCCCATTCCACTTGGAACTTCAACTCTTACTTGATGGTTGGAAAAGTTCTGCTTGTGGTTGCCCTAGATTAAAAAAAAAATCTAAGAGTTTGCCATGTTTGGTTGAATATAATCGAGGAACTTATAGAATTAGTTTAATGATTGTTGGGTTTCTGTTTCAATAACTAGCACCTCCATCATAGAAATTTTGAATTGGTTCATCAATTGTTTCATGAAGACAGCCTGTCTTTTTTTTTTAATTACTAGGAGCAGATTTCAGATTGATCACAAAGAAACTATTAAAAAAGCAAAAAAATTAAACAAACTATAAAAAAATAGATGAGTTTTCCATGGGTTTGTTGTGATCTTGTTTGGTTAACTTTGAGTTTGCCCAGGACTAATTCACAGTCCCCTGCATGCTCTTTGCCCAACTCTAAATGTGCATGGAACTGTAGCACAAATCCAGTTTGAATTAGACCTAGATCCACGCTCAATACCCCATGAATCAGCTACGTGTTGTACCCAAACCAATTTTTTTGCTTCATCAAGGCATTTTGCGTAAAATAGTCTTTGGGCAATATCAAGCATGGAGTTTTGTTAATGTTTTGTCAGTTAAAGGCAGTTTCATTGATCAGAACCTAAATCAGAGACTTAGAACAAGGCATTTCACGACGACAATTATACTTTTGAATGGTCATTTCAGTGGCCAAAATAATGATTTCAATGGTCAATTCCAGAAGATTTCTTAGAGAAAAGCAAGAAAGCGCACCTATAGCCCAGGGGCGCCCTTCCTTTTGAAGGCCTAAATTCTGTGATAAGTGCTCATAATTGTAGTCAATCTCTTCAGAATTGGTCTGCCTATCCGATGAGCTATCCTGCGAGGTTTTCCAAGCCCCATAACTCCGGCAATTGGCGACAGAAGTTGAAGATTCCAAAGTTCCAGATTGCAGAAGCTTGTCCTTTTCCAGCTTTTAGCGCGCTTGTAGCTTGAGGGCGCCCTTCTTAAAGGGGTGTTGAATCTTGGTATTTTTGGTGGATGATGTAGTCAATCTCTTCGTGACTAGTCTGCTTATTCGACGAGCTATCAAACGCAGTCATTCGAGTCCCAGAGCTCTGGCAGTCGATGTCTGAAGATGAGCTTATAATAGAGTTTTCACATCCTTGAGTTTCTTCGTTGCGTTTCTAGTGCAACTGTAGCTCAGGGGCGCTTTTCAAAATGATGACCAACCGGGATGGCAAAATTTTTGGGATGATGTCTTCGATATGGTACTATAGTCCAATTTCACAGCGCACCACCAAGTTGCACGTAATCCACGACATTCGAGGTGTGTGAGAATTCAACTAGGCCCGTAATTTCACCCGAACCCGGAATTGGCATATCAATTTCATTGCTGTAGGCGAGAGGTACCTGATTTTCGAGCCTTTGTCGGATAGAGGTTGTTCACGTTCGAAGTCTTCATGAGACTTGAGCGTAATTTCTCCAGCTATCCAATGAGCCTAGCCGTCAGCCTTCGGGATTTGGCAAACATTTGTACGTGTGAGGTCTTTGGTGAAATGTTGAAAAGTGAAGACATCCAGAAAATGGCCAAGTAAGGGGCGTATATTTTTAATAAAATACGCGCCCCTTTATTTTTGAAGTCTTAGGCGGTTTGCAACCGTCATCCTCGAAGATGCTCCTTCTCAATGCTCTTAGCTATGTAGAGAGATAGTCAGCACACGAATTGGGGCATTCCAGCTCTCGGTATCGGAGGACAAAGTAGGGTATTTGGATGAAAGTTCAACTTTGGTCAAAATGGTGTCAGTGCAACTGTAGCTCAGGGGCGCTTTTACTTTTGAGGCCCTTAATGCACTTTTCAGATGCCTTGCGTATATTCGTTGGATGCGGAATATCTCCAGTCACGCAATAGGCTTGGTTGCTTGTCAGCAGGGTTCACCGTTCGCCATCAACAGCTGTTTGAAGTATCAGATGGCAGTTTTGGAGAAATGGTTAAGTCTGGTTCCTGAAAATCAATTTAATCAAGGGCGCCTAATTCTTTGAGGTGTCAAATGATAGATTTTGCGGTGATGACTCCTAGTAGACATTCCTTCCTTGCTCTGTAGGCTTCGCAGTGAATACACTAGCTCAGTCTCAGCATCAGCCGGTCACCCAGAAATCAGTGACGAAGATGGCCAGTTGTAACTTTGTACTTAGCTACAAAGTAGGAAGTTAATATAAAATGAGTATTGTGAGCAAATAGACGCCAATGAGGTAAAATGATGACTTTTCGGAATCAGTGAAGTTCGCCGGTGAATCTCAAAGCTTCATTCGGTTTGTCAACTGAAGTTTAATAATATTTAATATTTATTTTGCATATTTTGGCATTAAATGGCGAATTTCTAAAATTGGCGCCTTTTGCAAATTGCATGATAATGAATATTTTATTATTATTTATTTTTGAACTCCGAGTCAGTGGCAGTCCAATTGAAGGGGGTCCAATTAGAAGATTTCTATTTTAGTGAGGGTTTTAAATCTTGCAGTTCACAAGATGATGCGAATTTTCTCTTATTTAAACATGGCGCCTTCATTTATTATTCACCAAGCTTTAAGAGAAATTCGTATTTTTCAAGAGAAATTCATATTTTTCAAGCAAAATTCATATTTCTTCAAGGCAAAGGCGTATCTTCAAGGAAAATTCGTATTTTTCAAAAGCAAAGGCGATTTTACAAGCAAAGGCGAATTTTCAGAACAAAGGCAAATTCATCATCAACAATCAAGGGCGATTTCATCAAACATATCTTTTTGCAGTTTCTAAGTTCACATTTATCAGCAATTTGAAGAATTCAAGGGCGATTTTCATTGAAGAAGAGCATACAAAAAACGTCTTTTTCTTCCTTGATTCTCAAATTTCTCTCAAAATCCAATTTGCATGTTCCTGAAATTGGCAAATTTGATAAGTATAAACATCTGGATTGTTTCTATGTAACTTCCTCGAATTAAAATCGTGCGTTTGATTTTTCAGGAATTTTTAAACTTCAAGAACATTCATTCTCGAGTTACTAATTTTCTCAACTGAAAACTCTTTGCATGATCAAGTAGAGGTTAGATTTTCGCATTTCTGACGTTTTGGGTTGTCTTAGAATCTTTTTCTGGACAAAACCCATATCTTAGATTTTTCGCCAAAAATAACTCTTCAAAAGGCTATTTTTAGCCTCAGCAGGGTATTTTTAGCTTTCCAGAAATCTTGTCAGAACATAGTCAAGTTCACAGTCAACAGGTGAGTTTTTCAGAATGTAGTACACTCAGCTCGAATACAGGACCAAATCAGTCCTTACTCACGACTTCATCGGGACAGTTGAGACGGATCTTCATAAAGTGCTGCCAGAAGCAGTCTTAGATCCAGTTAAGATCAGAGGTTCGATTATTCAAAACATTCAGCAGTTCGGGTTATTGGAGGCCGCTTCCATTCCTATCTCCATTCATTGTATTGAATTCGTGATGTCTTGTATTAAGCATTACAATTCTACTACTCGTGAGATAGTGTCAGTAGATGGACGAGTTATTTGCAGTCTCAAGCCTTTGGACGTGGAAAAAAGTTTTGGTATACCTCAACACTCGAACAGTTTAGTTATTTCTATGGAGCAGTGTGAGCAGGCATTCAATGCTGATGTGGACAAGTGCCAGAATAAAATGGCAGAAAGATGGTTAAAACAAGCAAAGAATAGATTGCCAAACAATGTGGGTCGTGGTGAGTACAAGGATGAGTATTCAATTCTAATCACACTCTTGAATCGTGTCTCAGGTCAATCACATGCTACTGTTTTCCAGCCTTGGATGTATTACATTATTGGTCGCATCATATCTGGGAAGGAGCATTATGACTGGGCATCCTTCATCAGCGATATTATCCACAAGCAGATCACCGGTTTCCTAGTTGCTCATGAGTTTCACATGTGTTTGTATCTCGTGTACTTGATTGCTTATCAGGGTCAGTTCTGAGGACTCTACACCATGGGCATTCTCAGTGTTCAGAAGGTTTATCAGTATTATGATCAGCTTGAGTTCGCTAAGGCTGAACGTCACTTCAAGCGTGTTCACGAGGCTTTCCTGACTTATACAGTAAGAAACTTGGACCGGGAGTTGCACATTCGTATCTTGACAGTTGCTAGAGCAGCGATGGATGGTTGGGCGGATTGGTTTATCCAGTTCCTGACATACACCTACATCCGAGTATATGGATTTATAGGAAATCCAACTATGCTTCCACGTTATCCTTCGGATAAGACAGTCTTTATGGAGTTCCTAAGACAGATGCATGATGTTCATCGTCTTTTACGCCGCAGGCACAGACCATCTATCAATTTTCCTCTTCAATTTGGAATGTATTGGTGCAAGACGACAGTTGATGCCAAAGTTGCAGGACAGGAGCTTGAGAAATATCATCTCAAGTATCTTGTTGAGGCACGTGCCTATGATCTTTCAGGTCATTACACAACTCGCCTTGCTGGACGCGCATATCATGAGCCTTCTATGGAGGATTATTGGGAAAATTGTGCAGATGACTTTGAGGTTCGCAGACGTAGTTATGGCCGCTTCTCTCTCTCATAGATTTCTGTTTTCTTATTAGAAGATGTGGGAGGTTTATCAGATGATGAGGGAGAAGTTCTTCAGTTTTTCAGAGAGCAGGTCGACACACAGCCGTTGCCAGCAGTTGATTGGTATGCCAAGGAGTACGCAACGGTAAAAGAGAGGTCAAGTAGAGTTATTCAAAACAGTATACTTTACCTCGACAGCAAGAAGACCAGGAGGGTAAGTGTGCCTAGAGCAGAGCCGCCAGTAGTGGTGAATCCTTCACTACCTTCCTCGTCAAAACCTAAACAGAAGAAGAGGAGTAACCCTCCTAAGAAAGGTCAAGCGCCAAACAATTCAAAAGGCAAGGCGCTTGCTATTAATACACACACGGAGCCTGACAGATAGCCTATCACAGAGCCAGTTCAGAGTCCGCTAGTGCCTGAGGTTCAACCTCAAGTTCCTACACCAGTTCCGGAGCAGTCACCAGCCCCAATTCATATTGAATTGGATTTAGACTCCCCATCTCGCAGCAGTGCTTCTACATATTCACTCTCATCCCAGCCTCCTGTTGCTAGTACAAACCCTTCCAGTAGTATTAGCCGAGATCAGTCTTGGATTGAATCTTAGCTGGGAAGGAAGAGGAGACAGCCATCCTATGTCCTTAATCATTTAGATTTTGATCAGGCTTACCAGGATGCGCCAGACAAGAGGATCAAGAACATGGTCCACGTAGAGAGGAATACCGATATGGAGATTGTCATTGAGACTGCTATACCTCCACAGGGGAAGAGCTTGGATGAGTTGGAATCTCAGAACTTTGAAGTTATCACAGTCAACCTTGGTCGTAGCACACGCCAGACTCAGGTTGATCTCCTACAAGTTGCTATAAACAGTGCCAGGGATAGAATACTGAAAGATGGAGAGGATAAGGCAGCCCTCAAGGCTGAAATTAGGCGGCACCGTCGTGTATGGCTAACAGCCTGCAAATGAATACTAGCCACCACTCCGTAAATGCAAACCTCCAGCGAAACAAAATTATATCACCAATTTACATATAACCGCCTTGTTGAATGAAATAGAAGAGGCGTTTATTACTAAAACATTCTATACTCTCCAGAAATTATACTCCAGTACCCAGTGGCCTATGCAGGTTGGTTCATCTCAGGAATGAAGGCGAAACATAGCAATTAACAAACGAGAGACAAGGTACCAATTACTCACAGTATAGCATATAAATAAATCCCACGAATACAAAAGGATAAAAAGAAGGCTATCTACTCTTGGGAAAACATAGTTGGTTTCAAAGGCAAAAGATAAGAAGGAGACTATAGGCGTCGAGTTGGTGAGTAAGGAAACCGTTACTGAGTGCACTCGGTTTGTGAGACTTTAGTGTCACCGTGTCGATAATGGAATTGAGGGTGAGTGCGTATGTTGAAGCTACCGTGTTGATCGAGCTCAAGCACTTCGCTCATATGCACTATTTTACCGATTAAGGAAGACGTTGGTACGTAAGATTGACTTCTGATCATGTTAGAATGACCGATGAAGCAACAAGGAGTAGGGGCGAACTTTAGTCCCAGATCACAGCTGGTGAGGACATGCTGCATCGGCATAGCATTCTTCGACAAAGTATCAGAGCTCCAGATAGTGATGTAGTTAACAATCTCGTTGAGGGATTGGTTGCTCGAGATCACGATCAGTAGACTTCAGTTCCCACCTTTCAGAATAGATTTTATACACAGGAGTTAACTTGGCATTACCCTTTCAAGTTAACTCGTTGTCTCATCACATGCATATCTATTCTGAGATCAGCTTTGTTTACTTGGAGTTTTATTTAGGGTTTACCGTTAACTGATGGTAGTGTTCCAGTTAACATGCTTTCAATAAGGACATGCATGCTTGCACAATTGTCCATTTTTAGATTAGATGTTTCGGTTAACTGATGGTAGTTTTCCAGTTAATTGTATAGTTTGCTTTATTAGGGCTTAGCAATAAATCTTGCATGTATTGTAAGACTGTAGTTGACTCAAGGTGATTTTAGGGTTCCCTACACCTTTTGATGTCTATAAATAAGAGCTTTGCTCATTTGTACATAACTTTTGAACGAGAGAGAAATATATGCTGTGCCTACCTTTCCCTCAATATTGCTCTTTTTGTATCTGTTCATGCGTTTTCACTATTATGATGAATTGTTATGCCAGATAGGGTTTCGTGCAATTAGAATGGTGAATTCTTTCCTTAGTTAGATCGAATCTGTTTTGTGTTCAATAAACTTGTTCAGATTGAGATGATAGTTGTGCCACCTTGCCTTCAAGTAGAGAATCTGTTCTTGGTTATCGTGTGATGTGTGTGACTAATAAACTTATTCAGATTGAGCTGATAGATGTGCCACCTTGCCTTCAAGTTGAGAATCTGTATTCAGTTTATCGTATATTGTTGTTTCCAATAAACTCGTTTAGATTGGTGATAGATGTGCCACCTTATTCAAGTTGAGAGATCTACACTTTTTATCATTAGAATAGTCATCATAACTCCATTTCCTCATGCTCACGATTTTTTTCTTGAGGCGGATGAATTTTAAATAATTAAGCCTAGTTGTAGTTAGTGATCTGTGAAACGAGAAAATACTACTGACTGCAAGCGTATAGAAGTTTTAGAAAGCCTTGTACCTCTACAGCTGAAACAAAAAGACAGGATATAGTTTAGTTTACTTTCCTTTCAAAGCATTTTTGTCAAGCACAACGAGGGAGCTTCCCCTCCTAATTTGAAGAGCACTCATTGCGTAGTGTGCATAGCTGTTCGTACCAACTCTTACTCCAGAGGTGCTAGTTGTTACGCCAACACTACATAGAATAAAACTTGCAACTGGACTTGTGTCTTGCTCCTTTGGAAATTCTCTTCCCGACCTTTTTCAAATTCCATACAAGACTTTGATACCAATGTGGGTGAAAATTGAAGAATGAGATTGAGAGAGAATGGTGTGCTTTCTCAGGTTGAGAGCATCACATTCTATTATTGATCATATGACACAGATTTGTTTTCAATGAAATTCCTTACAAAGGGCTTCTTTTTATCCCCATTGAAGGTAGATGGTTTGCATAAGCATCAAAGAACTTGTTCAATTTAAAATTTAAATGTGGAAGCAATAGTTTCATTTTTTATTTAACATTTACTATATAATGTTTTAGTTTGTATTATGAGTTTTGCACAAATTCTTCAATTATTTTTGAATTGTGCATTCAACCCTTAATTGTTTTTAATTTTTTGTTGTGTATTTTGCTTTAAATTCCAGAAATTAAAATGTCTTTTCCTGTTTTTCTTATGTGGCAGATTCATTCAACGCAGCTTGGGTGGGCCCACCACAGCAGAATATGAAAAACTGCAAGCTGAGAAAGAAGAGCTGCAATCGAAATATGAAGAATTACTTTTAACCCATGAAGATACTTGTGCGCAGGTCATGTTCTTATAACTTATTGGTTCTGGTTGGCTGGAATTGCTCAATTTTAAAGATGTTAGCTTAATTTTAAACCATATTTATGAGACTCAAAGATTACTTGCTGAGTCAGCCTCGACTCACAGACTTGTTCATGTCTGACAATTGAGACGAGTTTCAGCAGAATTGCAATTCTGCCAAGAAACACAGAAAATGATACAAAAGAAAAAAATACTTAAATTGCAGGGTTTTGGCTGAGGGAGACCAAGTCAAAAATCAGTTTTCTGGGTTTTTGCAGAGTTCAAGTCTCAACACTATGCTTTAAATGATGCTGTTCCAAACAATTTTTTTTCTGAATGCATTGGCCTTATTTTTTTATCACAAGTTCAGACAATATGTGAATCTGTCATCTCTTTAGTATTTATCTTTCAAAGATTAATCCATTTTAATGGCACTGATGCACACTGCTTTGTCTACCATGTACCTGGTCATTCATTTGCACTAGAATATTGAAGTGACTAAAATGAAAATTTTCTTTAGTACTGTAAATCACCAGGACAACCTTTTCCTTGTAGGACTCCTGGAAACCAAGGTGGGTGTGGACCCATCTGGAGGTCTTCAGTCACATTCTTGAGGACTGACATCTTGAAAGTATTCCTTGCTAAGCTGCAATTGGATCTTGGTTCACAGAACTCTTGTGAGGGCTTATCTGTCAGTTTCTATAATTAGGGTTTTTAAAATAGGAAAACTATATTGCTAGATGATAAGAATGCTTTGACCATGGAGATTT
>VDFB02265033.1:0-56482 GCA_007258455.2 Sequoia sempervirens
ATACTATCGCAGTACCCTCAGCGAAAATCTCAAAATAATAAATTGTGTCCTCCCAATTAGGTACATTGATGAGCACAAAAACAACATCTTGATATCATCCTTTGGCCATTGCTCGGAATATAAATAGGGCCACCATGTCACTGTCTCAAGATCATCCAATACTCTCCTCAATTAGTCCAGTTTTCCCAGCTTAGGCTAGACAACTGGACCTATATATGTATGCACATATGGCCTCCCTACTGGCCGTTGTCTCTCTGCCACTGTATGGGTGACAACTATATGCTCCCATGCCCATATCTATAATAATGTGACTCATGTTGACAAACTAGCCCCTCTCAAATAGACAACCTAGTGAAGATCATGGTATAAATGGGAAATCATGTAGCATCCCCAAGCATATCTGGTACCCTGTGCAATCATACTCTCAAGTATCTAGCCCCATCAAATTGAAAGTACCTTTGACCTATGGATGGGACTTAGAAATCCTCCAATGAAACCAACAAGCACACATGACAATGTAGTGTATGCATCGACTATCTCTCGCTAGGGAATCTCATAACCACAAATACGATCATCCTCAAAAACTCTTTGAAGTGCATCAGTCCCACCTCTACTGCATACAAAACTCAAATGTGGTAGAAATCCTCCGTGTCAATTTTCATCTCACCAATGGGCAATGAAATGTGTTATGCTCAATCGCCATCTCCGCTAGTGGCTGGAAGCCCCCTCGGCATCCACATCGGGGCATGTCAATCAATGAAGTCAATCCACATTAGTCAATCACATTTAGATCAGCCTAATCTAAATGCATAATCAACTCCCAGGTCCTTGGAAAATACTCCTGAATCTATAGGATTGACGAAGGCTCCTATCATCATAACATATCGCAAGTTAGCAAATCAATCAATCAATATTAATCAACCTATCAATCTAATTCCAGTCGAGATTTTGATTGCATCTTGTGAGTATTTATCATTTATCCTCTCACCTATCATGAGGACAATCATCAATCTATTATCATTGATCCCTCATCTATCATGAGGTTCCTATCTTGAAATCAATCATCATCTAATCTATCAACATCACAAAGATCATCAAATAAAAGTTGACATGATCAAACAATCATCAAAATCATGAATCGATAAAAAGGGCCCATCAATCTCACCTAGATGCACTAAAACAATGACCTAGCTAAAACATAGAGATTGCACTAGAAAATTTCCCCCATGGATGCCGTAATAGTATCCGTCCCTATGCAAAAATCCCTCTATCAATGCAATAAATGACCAGATGCAACTAAAATTTGATTGAATGCAATCACAAATCATGCCCTAAATGTGTTATATTACTCCATGCACTACACCATCCCATCAATGCACTACTTCAGGCAATCAATGCACTAAATTCATCTATGCGCTAAAAATATAGCCCAATGTGCTAAACTACTAAATGTGCTAAAATAGTCTACCGATGTGCTACATTAGCGACCGAATGCGCTAAAACATAAAAAGTAGAATTTAAACATGAAAAAAGGTGTGAAAAATGAAATTCAAAAATCACAAGGAGTTTTTTCAGGGTACATATCAAAGGTCCATACACTATCGGGTGGTTGTGATGTCACACACACTCGAATCGGTGTGTGTGGTAGGGAATCACCATCTTGCTCAAATTGCTCAATTGTCAATCACTTCCAATTTCAGTAAAATCATCTTTTTAACCTTTTAAAGGCTAATTAAGTGGGATTTTTATGGGGTTGATTTATTTTTTTCCAAAAGGGGCTTAATTCATCAATTTATCATCTAGCAGGTTCAACATAATTTTTTGTGAGATAAATCATTTCCGGATCATAAAATTTTGAAATCATCATCAAATCATCGAAAATCATCACCCTTCAAAAATTCAAAAATTCCTAAAATTCAAAAATTCATTGATTTATTCCGCGGGGCTGTATATCCATCATCACCCAAAAATTAGTGTTCGGGGCATTGAAATTTTTTTCTTGGCATCAACAAAAAAAATTTCTTTGAAGCAACGTGTAAACACATTACTTCAAAGAGGGGCAAAATGTATACACCTGAAATCAGTCAAAACAATTAATTACATTACTTCAAAGAGGGGCAAAATGTATACACCTAGTCAAAACAATTAATTAATTAAATACAAGTTATTTAATTAATGAACCCCTTTAATTCGTCTACTTATAAATAAATTATAAATTTATTTATATAGTTCACACTTTTCTAATTCTACCATCTTAAATCACATTCTTTTAAATTTAATTAAATAAATAAATGTCAATAGTTTGTTTTATTTAATTAATAATCTCCTCACTAAATTAAATTCCCAATTTGAATTTAGGCACATGTCTCCAACTTTTCCTCTTACCACCTCATCAAGTGTCACATGAATTTAAATATGTCTAATATTTAAATGGGAATTATCCTCAACCAATTCCAAAAAAAACTTTGGACACTTGGTTCTCTCCATCATTTCATTCTCCCTCACACTTGGCATGGTGTTCATAGTCAAGGGAACATCCTCCATGATTCCCTCTAAATTCTTCTATCTCCATCATTCACCTCTCTAGCTAAAATCTTAACCGTTGATTGCTGCCACATCACAAGATGCCTTGGAATTCCTATAAATACAGCCTCTTGCTACAACATTTGCAATCCCATCTTGAGCAAACTTACTTTGCAGAAATTATATGAGAGCATTTAGAGCAATTTTTAGTATTTAGCATTTGAGCATTGTAGAATCATTTAGTTTAGAATCATGGCTTAGTTTCATAGAAGCATTGTAGTTATCATTTTAGTTTTTATACAATATTTGTATCATAGTCTTTAGTATCATATCCATTGTCATATAACCATTATAATTTGCAACATAATATCATAGCATCATTCAACATTATCATACAACTTATTATCATGTAGGAATTAGATTCTTGCATTTTACAACATTTTGTTCCTCAGGCTACCATTCTAACAGTCATAGTGCATACATAAATATGAGAGCCAATATTATTTAATGAATCCATGAAGATAGGAAACAATGGAATAATTTTGGGAATTTTCTCTTGTTTCAATTTGATTCAATTCTCTAATGTAATACGTTTCATTGCTTGTGTGATCTTGTTCACTTTGCACATTTTACCTCACACAAATCTTATTGTAATTGTGGCTAATATCACCATTTTAAAATGAGTTAGTTGATTACAAAATATTAACCCAACAATTTTTTGGCGACTCTACTAGGGAAATGAATACACAACCATAGCCTCATACTTTTGGTTGAAGTATACCAGTTTCTTATTATGTTTGGGCGGGTGCATGAAGTTGGGTACCAATTTTCTGGCCACTTTTGAAAAAAAATTTACAAAACGCGCTTGCATTATTTCGCGTTAAAAAAAAAAAGAAAAAAGTGAAAATATTTGCCTTGGAATACCAACCCAAAGGCTTGGAGGGCATTCCCAACAAGGCTAGAGACATGTTTTTGCAAATTCTACAAATTTTCACATAATTGGGTCTGTGTTCACCATCAAGATTGCATCTAGTTCAATATCGACAAAATCAAAAGCATGGGTAATGTTAGGTTCTCTCTTAGCTATCCAACAATGTAATTTTTTTTACTTTTTGACAAAGTTCAGCCTTTCATCCATAATTTCTTTTGTTTGTATGTCTATTTTCTGCCAAAAAGAAATGTTTGGTGTTTTTTTTCTTATAAATTAACCGTTCATCAAAATTTCAAATAAATTACATTTTTAGAAACTAGACTCCATTCTACAATTTTTTTAAAAAAAAAGGAAAAAAAATGAATTATTTTCAAAAATTTGTGGTGGGAGCATGGCCAAAATTCTGCTTTTCAGGAAGTGCCCACTTAGAAAATTAGTAAAAAATCAAATATTCATTAAAAAATTATTACAAAAATTATGCATCAACTAGATGTTGTTAGCTAACTTCTAACTGTAGCGATTTTAAAAATAATACAAAAAATTTCACCATGCTCAAGTCGTACAAGAGTTGCTATGTTATGTTTTTCTAACAAAAATAACACCAATTTGTGTACATCCCCCTTTTAAACCCCTTAATATCAACCATTTTCAAAATAAATTAGTAGTTTAGAAAGTAGACTCAGAGCACTTCGATCCTTGTTTTGGTTCCATCTCAAAATTTTGAGTGTAACTATCCTCAATTTCACATCCAAGGTCAACATTTCCTGATTTCAAAAAAAAAGTGGCCACTTAAGCCCCCTTTTTGGGAACCATCTTGGTGCACTTACCCGTTTGTAATTATTTCTTTTATTGTTGATCTACCTCTCTTGCCAAGTTTGCATTCTAGCATAAAGAAGCTATATATGTGTTCAAAGGGCTCAAGGGAATATTGATCTTATGTTTGAACATAACTTTGATCCTTTTCCTCCATGAACTAGATCACATCTTCAACGCACAAGGAGTTTTCCTCATACTAACATAAGGTCTCCTATTCCAAGTGAATCTTCTAGTGTTCAAAGAGAATTTTCTATATCACCAATTCAAAGGTTTATTATCCTTCAATTTAACCAAGAAATAATGGTTGCACAAGATTTTTCTCAAGGTCCTTGGGGTAATGCTTTTGGTTTTTAATTTGATGCCACCTATACATGAACTTCCTCATTTCTCATGCAAGACAATTCCCAAGTTCTATGGAGATGGTAAACAACACCCTGATGAGCATATTGTTGCATTCTATATTGCATAAAAAGTTCTAAATGTAAAATATGAAGATGTATCAGTAATATTGTTTACTGAAACTCTCCAAGGGGTGGAAGTTGATTGGTTTTACAATATTTTAGCTAGAACTATTACAAATTGGGAAACTCTTCAAACCAAATTCAAAGAAAGATTTAAGCCTATTGAATATGCTCATGCCTTTTTTTCTCAACTCACATAGATGAAGAATGGACCACAAGAACCAATGCATGAGTTTGTGGCTAATTTTGACAAATTGAAAACCAAAATTTCAATTGTTGCTCAATCTACAACTAAAAATTTGAATTGTTTCTTCATAAATACACAGTTGCCCGAGGTAAGTTATCTTCTACATAGAATAGTCCTAACTACAATTGAAGTTGCTCAAGTGATGGCTACTAAGGTGGAGGATGATTTAATCCTCATTGTTAAAATAAGGAAAGATATGAATCATTATAGAAGACAATCCTCTCTGGACCAACCTTGTACAAGCATCACAAATACTATGGTGCAAAAATTTAGCAAATGAATTACTAGCTCTTAAGAAGTAGATTTCTCAAGGTTCATCTATTCCTTATTACAAAGACATTCCAAGGAGAACTTATCCAAATGCTTCAAATTATCCCAGCAATAATGTAAGGAACAAAAATAGGCTCCATGTCACAAGGAATACTTGCACTTGAAGTGCCACCTAAAAAAGCAATAGTGGGATATTATGAATCCGAACAAGAAGATCTTCTGCAATTGGAATATCTTTCAAAGGATGGTGTCAATATATTTCAAGAGGAGGAATTAGATGTGGTCGGGGACTCTAATATTGGGTTTTTGAACTATGAAGAAGGATTCGAGCAAGAAGAGGAAACACATGGTGAAGCTTATGTTGTCTTCACCCACTCACAAAATCAATTTGATCATCAACAAGGTGTTGGAACTCAAGAGAATGATCCCTCACGTTTGGTAGTCACAATTTCCAGGAGAGGGACTCCTTTTCCAATCCAACCAAAGGATACAATAGGAAGTAAACAAGTACCCCAAATCCTCCTACATCTTCTTTTGTACTTATAACCAATGTCATTTGCAAGCCCCAAAATGAAAATACCTCGTCTTCTTTAGTAAATCCTTATCAAGCCTTTAGCATCATAGACCATGAAAAGAAGACAAAAATTTAAATGTGAGAAGCTAAGAATCTTCAAGTCAACCCTAATCAATTTGATAGATATGCTAAGTTTGTCAAAGATAAAGGAATTCAATCGGGCCAAGATTCTTCCCAGAATACCCATGTTGTTTCCAAATTGAGGCCTCCATAAATTAACTTGGTTTCAACTCCCTCATCTATCTCTAGAAAAATAGATCCATTTTACATCTCCTTATTGGTTAATGGTTATAAATTAATTAGTTGTGTCATTGATTTGATTGTTTCTAATAATGTGATGCCTGCTAAAGTAGAAAATTCTTTGGGTTTGAACCTGACAAAGACCTTTGGCCATTATTTTTTAATGGAAAACAAGCAAGTTCCCCGAATAGGGAAAATTAAAGATGCACAATTTGTACTTGTTGTATTTCCTAACAAGAAGATTAAAATGACAGTCTTGGTAGTTTATGTCCCAACCTCATATGGGATATTGTTGGGATAAAACTTCTACAAAAATGTAGGGGTGAAATAAACATGGATTGGTCTGAGACAAAAATACTTGTCAAGGCTGTTATGCAGAAATTGCTTCCAAAAAAGGAAGCTAAGTTTTCTGTGATAAAATTTGATGATCCAAGATCTGAGATAATTTTTGATTCTTCTAGAATGGGTACTTATTTCTTTCAAACTAATGAATTTTTAGAGTCTTCGAATAACTATTCAAAAGAAGAGAAATTAACTCATGACTCATCCACTTCAAACGAAGAGATTTCCTTAGACGAAGGGACACCAGAATTTGAAACTATCAGCTTAGGGATCCAAATGATTTTTGGACCTTGGATTTTGATGGAAGTTGTTCTTCCATGGGATCTAGTACAAGGATAGTTTGCATATCCTAGAAAGGAAAGGTTTTTTCATTTTCATTCAAATTGCAATTCGATACTACTAAAAATATGGTGGAATATGAGGCCTTATTCTTAGGCATGAATGTTCCACATGAGAAAGGAATTAAAAATCTTCATGCTCAAGGTGATATCGAGTTAGTTGTTTGTCAGGTAAGAAAATTTTACCAAACAAAAATGAAAGATTAAATAATTATGATAATCTTATTTGGGATTACATTAAACAATTTGTTTCTTTTGGCATATTTGTGGTTCCAAGAGAATACAATGATAGGGTTGGTTCTTTGGTGGTGTCAACTACTATTCCTATTTCCTATTCCTATATTGATGATTTAAAATCCTTTCATTTAAAGGAGGTCCAACATGAACTTCCCCTGAAGGCAGGTTCCATGCCTCACAAGCAGAAGCAAAGGAAATATAACCCAAAGATCTTAGGTACAATTCTCACTGAAATTCAAAAGATGCTAAATTCTAGGATCATTTTTCCTATCCATCATTCAACATGAATAGCTAACATTGTTCTATTACATGGGTGATCCCATAATAGTGGTTTACAATTTTTGGCCAAACTGGACACTGAAATTATTATTTTTAACTAAATCTTCACATTCGGGCACCTATAGCGGCTAAACTATGAGGAATTTGAAGATGGTGAAAACTAGAGTCTCATCAAATTTCACTTCTTTTTCCATCTCCCACGAAAATTGATTTTTTTTAGAAAACAACATTTTTAAAAAGTGACGCACACCGTATAATGCATAACTTTTTTCCATGAAGGATAAAATTCTAATTCCTTAAAATTTAGATTTGTAACTCTGATATCTAGTGCTTCCACTTGGTTAGATAGTTTTTTATTGAATATTTTTTCCTTAATCAAGTTTCAAAGTCAAACGAATTACAATTCAGACACAGCGCGACTATATAACGCGCAACATTTTTTGTATATGTCAAAATTTTATTTTATTTTTTTTGTTGGATAAAGGACTTCAATATCTGGTGCACTCATATTTTTAATTTTTTTTTTTTATAATCTTCTATTTTTCCACATGTAAAGAACAAAGAAATTCATTTTCGATGAAAAACCTATGTTTAATAAAACTTAAAAAACAAATACATAACAAAACCAAAACATATTAAAATTATATTCATTGGATAGCTTGTTTTGAGGAATACCATAATAATTTGAAATAAATTTTAAATGAATTCATTTGATCCCCCAAAAGCTAAATCAAAAGTGATTTTTTATTAGCATTTTGATAGGTGTAAAGGAGACGGATTTATAGGTATGGTTTAAAACTAGCGAGGTTCTATCCAAGGGGTTTTGATCTAAGGTGATTTGATCAAACCCTCTTCAATTGGAATCCTTAAAATGGAACTTTTTGAGGCTTAAATCATTATATTTTCTAAAAATATGTTATTTCAGCTAAAATTGGTTCCTCTCAGGAATTGTAAACCACTATTATGACAACACCCACATAAGAAGAATGGGGAAATCCATATTTCTGTGGATTTTCATAACCTAAACCAATTGCCACTAAAGGATAATTACCCACTACTAGTAATGGACTAAGTGTTATAAAAAGTGATGAGCTCATAAATTCTATCTATGTTATATGGATTTTTAGGGTATAATCAAGTGAAGGTGAGTGAAGAAGATCAACATAAAACCACTTTCACTACTCCATAGGGCACATTTTCTTATCACAGAATGCCTTTTGGTTTGGTGAATGTCGTTGCCACATTTCAAAGAGAAATGGACTTAGCTTTTCATGATGTGATGGGTAAGTTCATTGTAGTTTATCTTGATGACTTGACTATCTTTTCAAATAAATTTCAAGATCATTATTATCACTTACAGCTTGTTCTTGAAAGGTGTTGGCAACACAAAATTTTCCTTAACCCCAAGAAAACCATTTTTAGGGTTACTAAAGCTAAACTCCTTGGACACATTGTGTCTAAGGAAGGAATCAAGATTGATCCCAAATGGTTCAAGTCAATTCAGAATCTTACTTTACCTTCAAGTTAGATGGAAGTTCACTTCTTCTTTGGGAAGGTGAATTTCATGTAGAGGTTTATTCTAGACTTTATAGAGAAGACTAGTCATATCATTGATATGATGAAAGGTAAGTCAATATTTTGTTGGAGTACAAAAGGAAGAGTTTCTTTCAATGATATCAAGGAGGGTATTTCTCATGCTCCATTCTTAGTCTACCTAGACTATACAAAAGACTTCATCATGTACAGTTATGCCTTAGAACATACACTATATACTATCTTGGTACAATAGAACAATGAGGAAATTGAATCTCCTATAGCATTCATGAGTTGTCCTATGAATTATCATGAACTTAAGTACTCTCCAATGGAGAATCATGCTTATGTTGTGGTTAAAGCAGTTACAAATTTAAAGTTCTACCTCCTTTATTCTCATGTTGTTGCATTGGTCCCTGATTCCATGGTCAAGCCTATCTTGACTCAACAAGAGTTTGAACTGAAGGAGGAAAATGGATTGCAAAAATCCAAGAAGAATGAGGAGAATGTCTCAAGAAATTTTCATACAAAGAGAAGAGGAAAATCAAGCTCAAGGTTGAAATCTTCATTATTTAGGAGAATGGTTTGTATAAAAGGAACATTGATGGAACCTTTTTATGTTGCATGGGAAAAGTGTAAAGGTAAGTTTTTGGAATTATTTTACAACTTAGCGTATGGAGGAAACTTTTCAGCACTGGTCACTACTCAGAGGATTTTAAGAGAAAAATATTATTGGTCCACACTTTTTCAAGATGTGTATAACTGGGTATGCAAGTGTGAGTTATGCTAGTAGTTTGTGGGGAAACCCAAATTAGCAGCTTTACCCCTCAATATGGTGGTAATTGAAGAACCCTTTCAGTAATGGGGTATCATTTTCATTGGTGTGGCCAATCCACCATCAAGTGTAGGACATAGCTATTTTCTCATGGCTACTGACTATTTCACCAGGTGGGTGGAAGCCATTCCAATTAAGAATGCTACTTTGGAAGTGGTATGTAATTTCCTCAATGAGAATATTATTTCAAGGTTTGGTGTTCCAAAAAAGATAATAGTAGATAATGCTACTTCTTTCTCATCCATGAAATAACTAAGTTTTTCTTTGAGTATGGGATCACACTTTCTCATTCTTTTGACTATTACCCTCAAGGGAATGGTCAAGTAAAATCAAGTAACAAGAATTTAGCTACCATAATCATAAAATTGGTGGATGAAAATCAAAGGTCCTGGCACAAGGCATTTTATGATGCATTGTGGGTATGTTGTATTACCCCCAAATGGGTAATTTCCATGTGTCTATTACAACTCTTGTACGGGTTGAATACAAAAATACCTATCACACTAGAATTATTTGCTTTGAAATTGGCTAAGGCCATTGAAGATGAGACTTTTGATATCTTCATTGACAAGCACATCATGTTTCTTACTAAGTTGGAAGAGAAGTGTATATAGGTGGTAGATCGCATTATAGAACACCAGAGCCAATTCAAAAGACTTTTTGATAAGAAAGAAAAATCCCATGATTTTTAAATTGGATATCAAGTTCTATTGTGAGATAAAAGAAGAGAACCAAAGGGAATGCATATAAAGTTAGATTCCTTATAGAGAGGTCCTTTCACAATTCACCAAATTTTTGGTGAGAACAATTTTCTTTTGGTGTACCAAGATGGAATGCCATTTTTGTTGCCCCACAATGGACAACATCTAAAGCATTTCACTCTATGAAGTATTAGATAAGTTTGTACAATTTTGTAAATTTTGTGTCTTTATTTTTGTCTTTTTATGTCTTTTTGTCACTTGAATCTATAGCCCAATGGATGGATGAAGGCACTTAGAGTTTTGGATTGTTCTCCCTTCGATTGTTTCAAAGGATGATCGAAGGAAGCTCCCTATTTATAGCTAGTTGTTATCCTTGAATCCAATGCACTCAATTCATGGGATAACCCCTACAAAACTTGTTTGTTTCATATCCCATGTCCTCTAAGCATGCAAACCAAGGAAACTCACAGTTGCACTTGTGTGTGGCCTGATCTCTTGAAAAATCATGTCAAGTGATCAATTTTTTATTTTTGAAAAATTGTAAAAATCTTTATTTTTTAGTGTTAGTCTTTTTCTTACACATGCAGGGTTGTTAAAATTCAGCACCCTTGCATGTTTTTGTTCACTCCATATTGGGATGTATTCATGTTGAATTTTAGTGTGAATACACTCCTAGTTTTGCATGTATGGCATTAGATGAATTTTTAATGTGTTTTATTGAGGGTTCTTTAATGGTTTTTAATTAGTTTTGATTTCATTTTACTCTATTTCATCTTCTATCTGTGTGCTCCTATCCCCTGATTGCTCGTTGCATGAATTTGGGTGAACTCTTTCTTGAGTTTTGTTTGAGTTTCATCCTTTTCTTGTAGGTTGTTCACTATTATTATTGTTTATAGGTATGGTGGAGTTGTTCAAGTTCTTTTCTTTTATTTTTTGTTCAAATTTTTGCTTATTTTTCAAGTGTTATTATGTAAATATGTTTAGGGTTTTGGTTTTATAGTTTGTGTCATTCTTTATTTTTCGTTGCTCAATTGTTATAAAGGATCACAATGTATCATTAGGGTTTTCATTTATTTTATTTTATTTTTTAATCCTTGCTAGGCCATTATCATTCAAGTTTTAAACCCTAAATGAGAGTTTTTTTCCCTCTTATGTGATACCCTAGCCATTTTCATACATGATGGTGAACATACTATGGACTCTAACTTTAGTGATGCTACTCCAAGGATTTTTTCCCGGGAAGCATTTTTAACACCCATCCTTGTAAAATGGAGTGTAGGATTCATATCCTGAATCACATATCATATAGCTCCTTCAATGTGTATGTCAAGGTTTAAACCCCAACCTACACCATTTAAATCTACTCACATGCAATGTAGGTTTTAAAAACTATATTTCATATCATTATACTTCCAAAATATGTAAGTTAGGGTTTAAATGTTGAAATACATCTCCATTAATTTGCATTACCATGTGATCAAGAGAAATTTTAACACAATTGCACATTCTTGGTATTCACCTATATGTAGGTCAGGGTTTAAACCCTGACCGACATGATCTATCACTACCCAAAGTGTAGGTTGGGTTTTAAACCCTAGCCTGAATAGCCAATAACTATCTTTACCACACATGCAATTTCAAATTTTTTCTCCGCACTTGCACCTAAGTTTTACCTACTCATTGTATGGGTAGAGTTTTTCTCAACCCTTACATCAACTTGTATTACACTCATGTAGGGGCACAAAATTTTTGTGCCTTTACAAACTAAAATTCCCCATGTAGGTGTGGAGAGTTTCTCTACTCTTGCATCCCAAATTTCTAACACATGCAAAGTCATAATTTTTTCTCACTACATGAAATCCTAAAATTTTCTCTAACATTGGGAAATTATGAAATTTATTTTTGCAGCTTATCCACCAATATCTGATCCTTTTCCAAGCAAGAGAAAAATGAAGTATCAGTACCAATGGGTATTCCCAATGACCTCTATGACTTCAAATGTTGATGAGATCAAGGACACCGAGATTGGCCATGTTGATATGTCTGAGTTTCTTTAAAGGGTGAAAAAGAAGCCACTACATGTAGGCATGAGATGTATCATTGAGATAAATATCCATTTGGTATCCTCATTCCTCGTGTTGGCATATAATCTTGAGTTTGTACTTGCAGTAGAAGCTTATTTCCATAAGGAAGACAAGAGTGTCAGGGATACAAACAGGAATATGCTCAAAAGATTAGACACATAGTTCTTTGAAAAATATTCCAATGTCCAAGTATAGATACATATGTTGACCTCACCATTGAGCAACCATAGGATCAAATAATTCAGAAGTCCAAGTAGTGTTGAAGAAATATGAAGACTTCATGGAGAAAAATGATGAAGAATGAATGAACATTCCTGTTCCAAATAGTTCATTTCCAACTTTTTCCCTTTATGTAATTTGTAAATTGTAGATGACATATTACATGTCTTTTGTAAATATGCAATTACATGTAAAAAAATAGAATTCCTAAATCAAATCAAACTATTTTGTTGAATAAGTCAAGTTAGTTGTCACTTTCCCTTTTTAGCTCTTGGCTCTCTTCTATATATATGAGGGAGATCTTTTGTAAATGATACCTTTTAGGTTTAAGAAGCGAAGCACTGCCCAATTGAACAGAATTTTGAAACTTTTTTTTGAAATGTAAATCAAATATCAATCAATAAAAAAATTAAATTTGAATCCAATCTTTGCATTGGATCTACTTTGTTATGTGTTGAGATTGTTCTTATGTATTTCTTATTGCATTATCTTGTACATTATTGAATGGTGGTTTGAGATCATATGTTCTAGAAGGGGATTCAAATATGATTTTTTAGACTTTGATTTGCATTATTATCTTTGAAGATTATGTTTATGTGTGTACTTTGGTGATAACTCAAAGACTTTGGGATGTGAGTCATTATCTACGTTTAATTGATCTTTTGATGGCATGTATTGGAGACTTTGGGATGCAACATATACAATCCTTTATCTTTTCAAATCATATAGAAAGCAACAAAAGACTTTGGGCTTTTGTGTGATTTTTAGCTATCGATATTCACTAGTATCACTTTGGTTATTATTTCGTTAAATCAAGCTAGATATTGGTTATTATTGCTCAAATAGTACTTTGTAGTGAATTACATGTTGTAATTGTTACGAGATATAATTGTAATTTGTTTGAGAGGAAATCATCTATTTTGAAACAAGAGAATAGGATAAATTAAAACACCCATGGTTAATTATAGTGTATATAATCGTAGTTAGTTATTAGTTGTTTTCAGTGAGAAATAAGAAGGGAGCATCCTCTTTCTAAGAGGAGAGATTTAATTTCATTGTAACTGTGGCTGATATCGCCATTTTGTAATCAAATAGTTGATTACAAAATATTCACCCAACATACTTTCAACTTGGACCTAGAATAGGGTGGTTGAGTATTATTTCTTTTACAATTCTTTCTTCCTTATATGATTACATTCTCTTTTGTGTTAGTTTAGAGTTGTTGATTCAAGCAAAGGAGTTTATATTAATTGAATTTTTCTACTTGCTAGATAATACTTAAAGAAAAATATTGACAAGATCGTGCTTTTATTCTCCTTTTTCCTCTCCCAAGGTTCTCTTGAGATCTTTTATCAAATGGTTGGATTAGGATTAGTTTAGAATTAATTTTAATTCTAATTATAAATTTTATGATATTGTTTGAATGCAAGTGGTGAATCATTTGTTACATTAAAAGGATAGAAAAAAAAAGTGTTTAAGATCAAGAAATTATGAATTGGATTTTGTAGATTATATGATACTATAGGCATGTGAATAATATTTTTCCATAAAGATGATATAATCATGTGCAAACAATGTATTGATTTGATATTAAAATTTATCCTTTATTTTATTTTGAGATAAATTTCATGGAATTATATAGACTTTTGGTTAGCCAAGGGATATTTTTATAGTTGAGTAATTATAATTAACTTTTTGGGCACTCTCATGTTCTTCAGAGTGGTCGTTGGTTTCTTGGTAAGGAATTTCTTCATGTACAAAGATGGTCACCAGGGTTTGATGTTTCTAAAATCAACTTGATCCCTATTTGGGTCTGCCTCCCACAAATCCCTATGGAGTTCTAGGATGAAAGTATTATTCATGGTATTGTTGAAGCCATTGTTTAATTTATTACTATTGATGTTGTCACTAAATATAGAAAAAAATATTTATGCCAGATTTTTTGTTTTCTTTGAGATTAGTTTTGAGCTAACTAATAGAGTTAAGTTATGCTACAAGCTTAGGGTTTTGGAGAAAAAACTACAATATGAGACCTCGTAGAGGTACCACCTCCATAATAATTGGTTTTTTTCCTTGTTGTGTCATGATCTTCACAAAAGGATAATGGTCCCCAACACTAAAAGGAGTTGAAGTTGGGTATGATTGAGGTTAGCATGGTCCTAGGCTATCAAATCCCTTTGGAGGGATTGATATAGTTGGAACACTTAGTTGAGGGAAAATGTGTGCCTCACAAGGTTAAAAGGAATCTTGTTCTTGAGAAACCTTCAATTTCTTTGAAAAGTGGAAGTAATTTATGTAAATCCTAGAGATGAAAATATTAAAACAAAGTTTGATAGAATAACTTTTCTTTTTTTAAATGATGAAAAAAATGGCATGTCATACTTTCATAACAATTTGCACATAAGTGTTGCAATGACACAATGACAAAGATAACAATATACTTCAATATTGTATAAGCAAGGTGGAAATAGTGGAACAATAAAAACTTGTGGGATAAATCTTCCATGATGAACATACGAGAGGGAGAGAGGAGATGCATACATGATGATTGATTACAAAACCACATGTGATCATGTTTTGTGACAACACCGCACCGAGATAGGATGAGGAAACCATCAACCTCAAATCAAAATCTAGATACAATAAAAAAATCTAAGCACAAAGGAAAACCTTCACAAGAGGTTTCATAACTGAGAGGCAAAAACTCACCTCAAACTTAGATGATGACAAATCACTCCCAAATGAGCTCATGCTTCCCAAAACATCTCATTGCAATGCAACAACACACAAGAGGAATAACTACTCCACAACACCCCATTACCTATGAGGAATATTGAGAACACTAATAATATGAACCAAGAAGGTTTACAACCATCTCAAGGCTTCAAAATACTAGGTGTGCAATCTTCCCAATCCTTAGGTTTTCCAACCAAACAACTTTGGAAGAAGAATGTAAAATGAGGCAAGAGAAGCCACAAGTTCTCAACAAAAAACCTAAAAAAACACACAAAAAACCACTAAGATGCCTGGGACCATGAGGAACATATTCCATTTACATGATTTTCCCATATGAGGCCTCAAAACAAGAAAGATCAAGTCTTGAAACATAAAAAATTGACTAGGTTTTCAAGGGTTTTTATGACTAAAATTATCAAAATAGGAAAATTAGAAGACATAAAAATTATTTGACTATGACATAAGGCTTAGAAGCCTCTATTTATTAGTGGTTAAGAGGATTTAAGCTTTTGTTTTTGTATGGGGATGAGGTTTCCCTAGAAAAAAATAGATAGCCCCAGCACAACCAAAATTATGAGTTTTCTAACTTATAAAACCATACCGCTCCAACACACTTAGCAAAAATTATGAGTTTTCTAACTTATAAAACCAAGCCACCCTTGAATACCAAGTTGTCCCAACATGCTACTAGGTCACCTCACCTACTACCAGGCCTCCCTGGCATCCTATTAGGGCACCCCAATAAAGTTTGGCAATTTTCTAATAGATGGATTTAAGTTAGTGTATAACAGGGTCACCTAGATGCAAGACTAGGCTACCCAACTTTGAAATTTCACTAATAAGTTTGTTTTAAGAACTAATTGAAGTGTCCTTAATTTTTTTATCCATTACACATCATAATAATGATAGCATAAAGATATCATGCTCAGTACCAACACCGAGACACACAAATTGAGATGGAACTCTTTCTATTAACAAATTTATATTCACCTCAAAGTGGGGTACTTAATCATAAATATTAAAATTATATGAATGAATAAACATCTAAATACATGAATAGAACTTGGAATAACATGGTACTAAATCATATATTGATCCATGAACATTTGATCCCCAATTTTGGTTATCACACTACCCAACCTTGTGGAATCAAAAGATCCACTCCTACCATGCTAGGAGATAGTCACATGGGCCACAAGCACAATACACATGCCAAACACATGAGGAGAGATCTTACACACATGCCATACATAAAGTATACACTCTACATATACATCATAAGCATCTAAAACACATAATGAATCAAATACAATAATCATTTGGCACACTCAAAATTGACATAATTCAATCCAAATTAGAATAAATCACTAATTATATCATATCACAGTCCACATTGGGCCAACTCACCAATACCATTCAAAGAACCATGCTTGGGAAAACTCACCAAGGGAATACATCATCCTTCAAGTACTACTCAACTACACTAGGTTAGATATTAGAGAGAAAGAGAGGGAATGTCATCACAGACACTCATGTGGGACTCAGTGTGAAATCAAGTATCCTCTCATACTGATGAGGGAAATTGATCTAACAAGTCTTACGCTCTTTAATAGGCTTATCTTCCTTGATCATCCTTAGCCTATACGAGCAGTCAAGGCATCAAATGGATATCATTTATCTTGGTTAATTAATTACCCATGATTCATTAGTTTTACTTGTTAATCCAAACTCCCCACACCATGATTTCCTATGCATCACTTTGGGTTGGATTCATGTTTGAATCCATTCCCATAACTCTCTCTAATAGCTAAACCTGAAGCTCATCACATTCTCCAATGAATGTGGCACAAAAAACAATGAATAAATTTTATCTTTTTGAAATAAAATAACATGGTCTCATAATGTTCTAAATCAATAACAATTAAGAAGCCTTTTATTTCACATTAAAATTCATCAAGAATTACTTAGAAATTTAAATATTGACAAAGGAAAACCATTCATATTTTAATTTCACCATTAAAGAATGCTCAAAAATTTAAAATTCCCAATTTAACCTTTGGTTCTAAATTAAAAATAAATAAGGAGACTTCTTTCCCACAATAAAGTTCACCACAAACCACTCCCAATTTCAAATTTTCTAAAATTAATTACAAAGAAAAAACCATAAAATTGCCAAATCCTCCAATAAAATTTTCTTCAAAATTTATTTCTCAAAATCCAAAAAACTAAAAATACCCTTTGCTCTAAATATGCAACAGATTTTGGGTTGCTGGTGTTTTTTGCTTAGTTTTTCTTGTAGCTTGTCTTCATTGTAAAGGGTTTTGAGGCCCCTTCAAAACCTGATTTTCCTTATAAAAAACAACACACTTTTTTTATGCAAATTCTCAAAAAATTGGGCATTATAACCCTACATTTTAGAAATTTTCAAAAATTAATCAAAACAACACTTGCTTTAATTCAAACGTTCTGCAAATTAGTTAGATTAATTGAAATAAGGAAAACACCTCAAACACAATCAGATTTTAAAATGAAGAGCATGTCATGCATTCCAACCAAGAGCTCACAAAGACTATCAAGCATAATCTTTACTGATTCCTAACCCAACAAATCTAACTTGTCAAATTTGACTATCAAATGCACTCCTAGTCAACAAAACAATTTTTCACATAAAAGAGGCTTTTTCTCTTTCAAAATTTCTCCCAAAAATAAAATTACATAATGAAATAAAAACCCCTTTTTCCTTTTTATCTTTTTTTCAATTTTAAATAAAACAATATAAAATTCATTTTCCATTTCTAAATTTGTAATCCCCTTCATTTTCCCAAAAATCCCAATACATGTTTAAATTCATTCCTGAATAACATATATCATTTAAATTCATGATTTAAATCCATATAAGCATATTCATTTAAATTTATGAAATTTAGAATTCAAACGGGATAATTAAATCACACATAATTCGCAATTCCCAACCCAAGGAATTTTTGACATTTAAACTAAACAATAACTTTCATTTCTACTTTCATTCTATTTTCCCCTTTCTTGAAACACAAAGAATATTTTAATAATAAATATCAAAATCATTTTAACTCCTAATATTTAATTTATTGGAAAAATATGAAATTTAAACCATTAATTAAATTAGACATTCGCTAGTCATTCACAACACATGGGGATTCTAAAATAACTCCTAAATGGGATCCGAGCTCACATAAGGTCAAATATGACACATATCATACTTGATTCAAGTACGACCAAGGAATGGATAGGGAGGCCCAATGTAACATTTCTGAATTAACCACCATTGGGAAAATAACTCAAACCTATGTAACTCAAACCTATGTAGCCAAGTGAAAAAATAACCCTGTACTTGTAACCATTCAATGCACATCAAGGGTACCTATTCAATGTATATATAGTTGAAGCACAACATAATCATCCCAATAGGGTCCAATAACATAAATCATAAATAAAATCCATATATTTATCATATAAATCATTTATTCCAAACATCAATAATACTCAGGATCACATTTTAAATCACAACATATATAATGCATACCCCTGAATTGAAGCATAATGATAAACAAATATATAAATGTACAAAATTCCAACAATTGACATGTTGAGGATTCTCATCTTGAACATGTATTGTTCATACACACCATTTAGAACCATATAATAATCACCACAACAATCACGAGGACCAGTGAAGCTAAAACATCAATCTCACATTAACAAGATTCAAATGGGAGGGGTACTACACCTTACATTCTGATTGTGCCCCTCTTATGAGGATTTTGGGGAAACTTGAGTTCAAACCTCCATGATTTTTGGCTTTTGTCTCTAGTCTTTAGCTTTGTTGGGTTATGCTACTCTCTTCTTGGTGGTTGGTTCTATTTCTCTCTTGGGTTTGCTGGTCTTTTTCTTTGAAGTTGTGTTTAGTTTTTCTGTTGTCTCATTTCTTGTGAGAATCCTCTCTTTTTCCTCGATGGTTGTTATGTAATTTGGGTTTGATCCCTTCCCAATTTATCTTAATCAAAACATTGTGGATATCTCTTTGAATTTTGTTGGAGCCCATTGAATATCTAACAACACAATTTCCTCCCTGTAGAGTCATTCAAGTTCCTTTTTGAACTCATAACCTCACATAAGAAATTCTTATGATTTAATATCCTTTAGTTAGGGGAATAATTTTTTTAAAAAAAAATTGACATGTGAAAACACAGATCAATAAAAATGGGGCCAAAATGATGGTCTAAAATTAGAATATAAACTACTTACCACTAGGTCCAAATTAGTCTAAGACAATTCAAGATTTCAAGAACTCCCTGAGAACAAAAGGACAAGGGATAATAAAGGGTGATTCAAATATGAATATAATATCAATATACAATTAATCCATTGAACTACACTTTCCCACATTCAACCCACAAGATTTTTTGTCTCCATCCACTTCACCAAATTTAATTTCTAATTTTTAAACTAGTGTGATGTCGTAAAATGCATCCTATGCAATTTCACATTACATATGTCTCCCCTTTGGTTGGAATTAAGATAATTATGCTCTTTAATTTCAATTTCAATCTAAACCATCCTTTAGCACCTTGCATAATTAGTTCCTCAATGGTTAAGTCCAATTTTCGCTCAGAAAGGTGTGTGTTGCGTAGACGTCTATGTGTTACGCTATCATCCCATGAAAATCTATGACTATGTTAGCCATTAAGACATTACACTTGTCATGTTTTGGTAGTGTAACACCTCTGCCAACCTACACTCTCATTGAGAATTGTTCAAGCGTGCTATTTGGGACCAATAAACCTTCCTTCTTGGGCTAAAATCTTGATCTTTTTGGATAGGGACATGATTCTTGAGCATTCTACAACACTTTCTATCTCTTTTTCTATCTTTCGTAGCTTCTTACAACTCCATTGTTCCACCATTACTACGATCACAGTGACATCTTGTAGAACTCAAATGCTATCACTTGAAGAAGTCATTTTCATATCGAGGACTCTTGCCACTCCTCCATTGCACCAACAAGTTGCTTCACTTATGTATTTGAGGGTGGTAACTATTTGAGATTTTCTATTGAGCATACTATCTTTATTATCGTTAGTATATTTTTCTTTCCATTATTTTATGTCTATATCCATCATCTTGTCTAAGGTTGTCCATGCATGTGGGAACACCAAAATGGGAGTTTGATTGAGGAAAAATCCTATACAACCACCCAACCCCTCTCTTTGGTCTTGTGTGTGTAGGTATAAATGAAGCGGCTTCTTGGAGGGAGGCTTCGACCTTGCTAAATGTTTCTGATGATATTTTAAACTCTTTCTTTTCATTTCCATTTAAGTTCATTTAGTATTTTCCTTTCAGCTACTCTATATTTTTTGTTCATCCATATTTCATATCCTTTCACTTCTAGAACATTATATAGACTATTATGAATTTCTCTATGACAATTTTCACTTTTCGTCCATATGGGACACCAACGCAACATGTTGTCATCTTATAGCAGCACATTAGTCCTAGGCAGAGAGATTGCTATGTCTTCTATGAAATATTTGTACTCTAACCTTTTACTTTTTGAAGCCTAAAGGGTTCATATAATTTTTGTATTATATCAAAACACATATTCTATTAATTAATAGGTAAACTTGAAGATCATCGTAACCTGAAGGCTTACTTGAGTGGAGGGTTGAAACTTGAATCCTTAAAGGATTTGGTTATCCTTTTTAGTAGTTCACTTTTCATACTCTACATTTTGGTGAACCTAACATGAACTTTCCTTTTGCAAATATTTTTCCAAAACAACATTTAAAATATTCAAAAACAAATTTCCTTTTCTTGCATTATCTTCTCTCATTTTCTCAAGTTTGCAAGGCTATCTATTGTGAATACTCTTCTATGAGCTTTATGACCCAGTCTACAACTTTGGATATGTAGTTAGAAGAATCTTGAGAGCTACCATACCTCTAGACTGATATAGTCCCACTAGACCTAGCCCTATGTTATTGAAAATCTTGATCCTTTTGGCTCTCAACTAGTCTTTGGGAATTCTTCTACTTCAAACTCTCAACCAAATTCTCCTCTCATATTTCCTCCTTCTATAGATTATGAGGCTACTCTTAGGGTCACCTTTGAGTTGGTTTAGTCTTTGGAAGAGAATCTGAAGCACTTTGAGGACTTCCTTAACTGTGACAACCTATTTACTCAAGCTTACCCTATTGTTGGTAATATGATAGACTTTCTCATCTCAGATTATAAGGGCCTTGAGTTGTTTGTGCATTAACAAACATAGTTGAGACTCACACACCTTTTTACACATCGGTCTTGAGTTGACCTCATGATTCTCAATCAGATATCACTAGAACATAGTTGAATATTCTGATTATTGAGGTGTATGTGCACATGGTAAATGCTAATCCTACTATAACTCCTATATCTTATGTTAATAATACAAAAACTATGTGCCTCCTACTATTCCCAAAGTTAATGTGTCTCAGAATCCTTTAAGGTACAAAATCCCTCCTATTTCTAGTTCTACACTTCAAACTCCCACCGTGTAAGCTTCTATGCAATCGCTAATTTTCTTTTCCGCCATCTAATCCCATTTTGAGTACCTTATTGCAAAATATGGGTCAAATGTAGTCTCAGCTTGCTAATTTAAATAATGTTGCTATGCAATCCATTATTACTCCTTACTATCATTGCAACCCTTTTGCTTTGAACATCTTGAATGCCCCCATGCCCCAAGGGATCGGGATACCTAAATTTGACAAGTATAGTGGTAAGAGAGATCCATAGATACATGCTAATTCTTTCACTACTTTATGTAGTGATTTTTGGCTCCAAGACCATTTATTAGTATTTTTTCCCCATAATCTCTTAAGGAGACCACATTGGAATGGTTTTGTTCATTTCCTGATAATCTTATCTTTTCTTTTGATCAACTCATGAATCATTTCTTGCAGTGGTAATGGTATGAGATTTCCACAATCCATAATGCTTGAGATTTTGTTATTTTTGGATTTTGATTGTGTTTGAGTTTTTTCATCAATGTTTCAGATCACACTCAGTGATCCATCATTAGGATGATAGAGAGTGTAAGGATTTTTCTCATCTCCTTATGCTCTCTATCATCTTGATGATGGATCACTGAGTGTGATCTGAAACGTTGATGAAAAAAATCGAACACAATCAAAATCTAGAAATAAAAAAATCTCTTGCAGTGGTTTCAAGCAAACATTGGCTCCAAGGTCAATATTGTTGATCTTTTCCATTGTAAGCAACAAGCTAATGAGAATTTAACTGATTTTATTTCCCATTACCAATCTATCTCTTCACAAATTCTTTATGTCCTACCTAATCATGACATTCAAAGAATTTTCATGGAAAATCTCTAGTTGACATTGAGGGAATGAGTGTCCTTAATGCAGTATCCTTCTTTTTATCATATGTCTATGGTGCTGCGAGATTATCAACAGACATTGGCCCAATACATCAATTTATAAAATTACACACAAAAATACATCAATTTACATACTAATTATTGCATTAAAAATAACCCTATCAAAATAAATCCAAAATAAATAAAATGTAGGCTATGTTCTTTTTAATATTATAAATATACATAAATTAATAAACTCTCATACAACAATTTTAATATAAACCCGCAATAAGGATATATCTCAACTCTTTTAAATTTATTATAGTAATTAGTTTTATACCCATTTTTCTTGATGGTCTCCCTAAAGAAGGGTCTCATAGAGTTGCTATAGAAACTATTTCTATAGAGTAGAGGGTTCTTTGAGAAGAAGAAAATTATGCTATAAGAAAAAATAGAATCTCAAGTGCATGAAATTTTTTTTGTCAGATGTTATTTCTATATAATTTTTTTTAAAAATGCCAATAATTTTGATAGTTAACTATATAATTGTAGATTTAGCATTCCTTATTACTAATAAATAGTCACAAGACCACTAACTTCCAAAAAATTAAAAAATTGAAGTTTTAAGCTTGCCATTATTACAAAAGCTCCTAAAATATCTTAGAAGGATATTTTAAAAAGCCACCCAGTAGGCTATAGAAATGAAGCCTAAAATATTAGTCATGTTCAATCTAAAGCTATTACTTTTTTATTATCTTTCATGGGCATTCATACTCAACTATGAATCCCCTTTCAAGTTTTAACGTATGTAAAACTACAAATAAAGAGAGCTAATGCAAGTGACAAGCTTTTTCTTTAAAAAATTAGACTAGAAAAGATATGCATACATACACATTTACAAAGTATATGAAAATTGTTTTCTTCTAATTCATTAAACAAGGTGCATTGGCTTTCTCCATTTAAAACCTTAATTAAATTTCATAAACCATACCAACTTGAATAAAACTAGACGATGAGATGTTCAAGGTGTCTAACGATGATCTTTTGTTGTTATCTAGAAATCTATATTTCTACACCCATGGCATCTCATATCTCACTCATGGAGCTTTTCCTTCTATCAACAATGGATGCAAAGAAAACTTCACTAGTTGAACAAGATGCCTATAATTCTTCTCAAGATTCTACTCCTAGTTTCCATCTTCATCAAAACTAGCTTGTGTATGAGCATATGCATCGTAAATGCACAATGGCAAGGGAACTCAATATTGTACAAAAGATCAAGGATGATTATTTAGTTTTAGTTCCTAAGTATTCTTTTATTTTTGATCTTGTTTCCATCTTACTTACAACTCCTTTGAGAGATGTGGATGAACCACACCCCATAAGGATGTAGGTATCCATTTCTCTCTCTTTAGAATTGTCTCTTATCACTTCTATTCTTGATATTCCTCCATTTGTGCAACCCATAGATATGCCTCATACGAAGGTCATGTCTAGTGTGGCCTATTTGCTCCTCCTACCTCTCAACACTCTAGCTTTCCATCTAAATGCAAGATTGAGAATGGCCTCATCCCCAAATTCAACAATAAGAATTTTTCTCCTTCTCCTCTTTCTTCTTCTATTCTTGTCATTGAGGAAATTCCTTCTTCACTAGAGTTTATCACTGCTCCTCTTCTAGATGTTGGCACTGAGGCTTATATTCTTCTATGACCTACAATTTGTTGAGAAAATGTGTCTCAACCTTGCAAATTACATAAGGCACTATTGATACATAAGGTACCATTCATTTGATGACAAGGGGGGCATGGGGAGGATCCCCCCATTAGGGGTCCAAGGGACAACATGTTGTGATGGAGGCTCAGGGGTAGTGCCCCTAAAAGCCAAATTTTATATACACTTTATAATTGTAAATCTGGACTGTTCATCATTGTGTCTCATATTTGACGGTCGATATTTTATTAGCTTGAATTTTCCTAAAAGGAAACCCTATTTTATGAGGGAATTGTATTACGATTGTGTATTATGATGTATTATGAGAGTTTGATAGCAGTCGTGTTGCCTTTGAATCTCTAAGTGGTGATACTCCTATGAAAAGCCTACTCTGCAAGTATATTGTAATCTTTGTGATTTCTGAATAATATATTGGGTGGATTTTGCAGTGGGGTTTTTCTGCCGAAAGGGTTTTCCCCATGTAAATCATTATGTTGTAGTATGTATGATATTTATGTCTATTTTTGTTTAAGTTTTTGTAAATATTAAAGATCTATAAAAGTTTTGCATTATTCCCCTCTCAAGATTAGTGTAGGAATTTGTTTCACTACCTTAGCTTCCTTACAAGTCATATCAGAGCCTAATCACCTTTGGTTTCAATTGTGAGTTGTTGGGTTTTTTGAACTAATCCAGATTTGAGTGGGAGCTTGTGTTGAAGACACTTTGTGATCTTATAGCAGGAATTTTTAGATGGAAATTTCAGTAGGGAGAATAGGGGTGGATAAATTTTTTGGAAATAATTTTGAAATGTGGAAGCTTAAGATGGAGGATCTATTGATAGATCAATATCTATGGGATGTTGTTGATGAGAATATTTCAAGGCCTATAGATCCTACTCAAGTTTTTCAATATGATGTTATGGACCATAAAGCGAAGTGTATAATCAAATTGTGCTTGGTAGACTCTATTTTAATTAATGTCCATGAAGAGACCTTTGCATAGAAACTATGGAAGAAGCTTGGTGAGATGTATCAAGACAAATATTTAGTGTACAATATTTTCTTAAGGAAGAAATTGTATTCCTTGAGAATAGAAGAGGATGGAAAAATTACAGACCACCTAGAAGCATTCAATATGTTGTTGGTTCAATTGGCATCAGTTGGTGTCACAATGGATGAGGAAGAGAAATATCAGATCCTACTTTGTTCTTTTCCTAATTTGTGGGATTTTCTTGCTATGGTTATTGGGAGTACTTATGTTATATTGAAGACTGAATATAGGGTGAGTTCTTTGCTTTGTAAAGAGATGAGGATGAAGGTATCCATCAGTGCTAAGGAGGCCCTAAATGTTCATGGAAGACCTAAGGAAAAAGGAAAGAAGAATGAGAAGCATGACAAATCCAAGTCCAAGGGGAGATCTAAGTCTCCTAGAAAGTCCAAAGTTATTTGCTAGAACTGCGGTAAGCCTGGACATGTCCATAAGGATTGCAAAGAAGAAAAGAAGAAAAATAAGAAATTTGATTTTGATTTTGAGTCTGAGAAAGAATATGGTGAATCATTCATTGTAGCTTTGGAAACTCATGCAACTAATGATGCATGACTCATTGAATCAGGTGCATCTTTCCATATAACCTTTAATAGAGATTGGTTTTCTAAATATGAAGAATTTGATGGAGGTAAGGTGTAATTGGGTGATAATTTTCATTTAGACATTGTTGGTCATGGTAAAGTTAAAATCAAGTTTCCTGATGGAAGAATAAAAAGGATTAATGGTGTGTTGCATACCCCTAGTTTAGCACAAATTTTTTTATCTATGAGCAAACTAATAGATGCAAGTATGCAGGTAGTATTTTTTGATGCAGGATGTGAGATGGTCAGAGGTGTTATGGTGATTGCTAGAGGTGTTAGATATGGCACATTGTATAAGCTTGATGCATGCACTATTGAGTGAAATAGTACTTCTATGAAAAGAAAGTCTATGGAAGAACTAAGGATTTCACCTTTAGTAGATGGTCATGACTTTTGGGTACCCAAGGGTGCTCTTTCTTTTGAATCAAAGTTACCTACAGAGAAAACTATGTTATGGCACCAAAGACTTGGCCACATTGGAGAAAAGGATCTAAGGACCTAGAAAAATTAAAAACCTCATTGAAGGTTTATTTGATTGTAATTATGAATTTCATTTATGTGATAATTGCATTTATGGAAAACAAAACCATGTTCAGTTTTATTCGAGTTCTCATAAATCTTGTGGTGTATTGGATCTTATTCATTTTGATTTTTTTGGTTCTGTAAATGTTCTTTCAATTGGTAAATCCACATATTATGTTTCATCTATTGATGATTGTAGTAGGACATGGGTATATTTTCTAAAGAGTAAATCTAAATTTTCAATTAATTTAAAACAATGGTTGAGTCGTAGACTGGAAAGAAAATAAAATGTTTGAGGATTGATAATGGCAGTGAATTTTTCTCTAATGATTTTGATAGATTCTGTAAATATTTTGGTATTCATTGATAAAAGACAACTCCATATTATCCACAACAGAATGGAGTTGTAGAAAGAATGAACAAGACACTGATGGAGGAGGCTAGGAGTATGTTGTGTGGTGCTAGTCGAGAACAAAATTTTTGGGCTGAAGTTGTTGCCACTACTTGTTACCTAATTAATAGGTATCCTACATCAGCTCTTATTAATGATATGCCTATAGAGGCATGGTCAGGTCCAAGCCTTCATTAAGAAATCTTATATTTTTTGGTTATGAGGCATATGTACATGTATCAAAGGAGAAGCAAACAAAGTTGGAGAACAAGGCTGTGAAATGTATCTTCATTGGATACAGTTATGGTGTGAAAGGATACAAGCTTTGGGATCCTATTGCACAATAGGTAATACATAAAAGAAGTGTTATTTTTAGAGAAACTAAGCCTTATTCTATTACATTGCAGCCAGAACAAACTAAATGGGAAGGTGTGATTTAATTTCCTTCTACACCCAAGAAAGATGAATCGAGGCCCATTGATAGACAAGAAGTTGAGGAGAGCTCATCTAGCTTTGAATCTTCAGAAAAGGAGGAAGAACCTCCAACTCAGCTTGTTTGTAGGTCTACAAGGCACAAACAAATAGCTAAAAGGTATTCACCTGATGATTGGAGATTTATTTTTTCTTTGAATAATAACATGGGTGAACTCAGCTCAATAGAAGAGGCATTAGGTATAAATAATGTGGAATCCTAGAAGATTGCTATAGATGAAGAAATGACAGCTCTGAAAAAGAATGATACATGGGATCTTGTACAATTTCCTGAAGGACAAAAACCTATTGGTTGCAAATGGGTGTTCAAGAAAAAGATTTGTTTAGATGGAAGTATTGAGAAATAAAAAGCAAGGTTGGTTGCAGAGGGTTACTCTCAAGTTGAGGGTGTTGATTATGGTGAGATATTTTCTCCCATTACAAAAATGATATCCATTAGATTTTTTCTTTCTATTGTTGTTGCTTATGATTTAGAGGTTGAGAAAATGGATGTAAAAACTACTTTCCTTGATGGTGACTTGGAGGAGGATATCTATATGACACAACCAGAGCACTATGCGGTGAAAGGTAGAAGTAAATTGGTTTGCAAATTGAAGAAATCTTTATATGACCTAAAACAGAGTTCTAGGATGTGGTACCAAAATTTTGATACATATGTGTTTATTTTTGCATTTGAGCATTCTAATTCATATCATTGTGTTTATTATAAAATTGGTGGTGATTGTTTCCTATTTATTGCATTATATGTTGACGATATGTTATTTATTAGTAGAGGGAAACACATGATTTAAGAACTAAAATCTCAACTTACTACTAAATTTGAAATGAAAGATCTTGGTGAAGCTAAACACATTCTTGGGATGGAAACTAAAAGAGATAGAGTGAACAAAAAGTTATGGCTTGGCCAAAGTATGTCAACTCAATTTTATAGAGGTTTGATATGTAGGCTTGTAGACCATTGTGTGTTCCTGTTTCAGTTGGAACAAAGTCATCTATTTTAGATTATCCAACATCTCCATCAAAGATGGAAAACATGAGCAAGGTGTCTTACCAAAGTGTAGTTGGAAGTTTGATGTATGCTATGGTTTGTACTAGACCATACATTGCCCAAGTAGTGGGAGTTCTTTCCAGATATATGTCTAATCCTGGTAGAGTTCATTGGGATGCAATTAAAAAAGTCTTTAGATATTTTTGTAATTCCTCAAATTATTCGTTATGTTATCACAATAATATGATTGAGGATGAGATTTCCCTTGATATGCATGGTTATATGGATTTAGACTGGGCATGTGATGTTGATAGCAGAAGATCCACATGTGCATAAATGTGTTTACTTTATTTGGTGGTACAATTATTTGGATGAGTAAGTGATAGGCTATGGTTGCTTTGTCCATTATTGTCCATTACTAAAGAAGAGTATACACTAGCTAATCACGCTTGTAAAGAAGTCATTTGGCATAAGATTTTGTCTTCAAATATTGGAATAAAAAAAGGTGCAGTGACAATTTGTTGTGATATTCATCTAGTGTGATATTTCTACCTAGGAACCTAACATTTTATGTCAAGACGAAGCACAATGATGTACATTACCATTTTGTTAGAGATATGGTCAAAGATGGCAGGGTGAAGTTGGTTAAGGTAGAGACTTTGATGAATGTTGTTGATTCTTTAACTAAGCATATGAGCACAGATAATTTTAGATGGTGTTCAGAGACTATGGGCCTTTCGGCCCCTAGCAATTAAGAGATGATGATGACACCCTTTTGTTGTCCTTTCAAGGTGTTCAACAAGTGGGATATTTGTTGAGAAAATGTGTCTTAACCTTGCAAATTACATAAGGTATTGTTGATACATAAGGTATTGTTCATCCAATAATGATGGGAGGGTGTGGGAGGGGGGATTACCCACCCACAAGGGGTCTAGAGGGAAACGTGCCCTGATGGGGGCTCAAGGGTAGCGCCCCTAGAAGCCAAATTTTATATACACTTTATTATTGTAAATCTAGACTATTCATCATTATGTCTCATATCTGATGACAAATATTTTATTAGCTTGACTTGTCCTAGAAGGAAACCCTATTTTATGAGGGTGTTGTAAATTATGACTATGTATTGTGATGTACTCTGAAAGTCTAATAATGGTTGTGTTGCCTCTAGATCTCTAAGTGGTGATACTCCTGTGAGAAGCTTGCTTTGCAAGTATATTGTAATATTTGCAATTTTTGGATAATATTGGGCAACTTTTGGAGTGTGACATTTTTCTACCGAAAGAGTTTTCCACACGTAAATCACTATGTTGTGGTATGCATGATATTTATGTCTATTTATGTTTAAGTTTTTTTAATTGTTAAAGATCTATAAAAGCTTTGCATTACATTGTTCCGCTACCTTAGCTTCCTTACACAATTGAGTCACCACACTCCTCTTCCAAGAAGTGTATATTCAACTCTTTGGAGGATATTTTGGCTTTGTCAACTACCTTTACAAGATCATTGACACTTGACTTGCAAGAATTGGTAGATTGGAATATTGAGCTAGCCTCATCTCTAGCCCTTACTACAAGCAAGACGCCTAGTACTACCTTTTCCATTGTCCCTTTGCAAGCTTGACCTCCTTCCCCCTATAATCAAGATTGGGAGGAGGATGAATTGGGAATAATTGACTAGAGCAGTATCCTTCATGTCTTTAGATTAGAGTTTGCAAGTTTTTCCATGTTCCCTTGTACTTGATTATATATGTTTGTGGTCTCTTCTGGAGGACACAAGATACCTTCGTAGGTACTTGGATACAGATGATAAATCTATCGTACATTTCTTCTATTTGTATCATCATAGTTCTCTTTGTTGTACTTTGATTTTTAACATTTGGGGATGATACAAAGTGTTGGGGGAATTTAGGCCTTCTTCCATTTTGACCCAAATTTTATTTCTATTTTTTCTTTATGTGTTCCTTCTTCATGATCTGCAATATTTGGGGATATGATGGTGATTCATACACAATTATATACAGATGATCTTGATATGAATCATACTAACCTCAAATACTAGGATCCCCTTGTCTCTCTTATGTATTTCTTTTCGTTGATGTTGTAGGTTCCATGTGCTATATGTTATCAGGTGGCATCCCATGAATACATCTAGTTATGTTTTCATGAGCCAACATCCCTCTTTCTTATCCTTATAATAACTTATGCTCCTTTCTATAGCACAACCAAATTCTAGGGGGGGTTATCATATTTATATTATAGATCTCTTATTTTATGATTTTTTTGAAATATGTTTGCATCCAGTTGCCTTATCCATCATCTAGCATGGGGAAACCCAGCTAGACTTTGTATTTATGAATGTCTATGTCTCTTTTCTATAGTTGTCCTACAACATAGTTTGTAGCAATCACAAGCCAATTGGATTGTCGTATGGTCCCTAGCATAACATAACTTGCTACCCATACATATCAACATTGTCTTGTGTCTATATTTTTTTATGTCTAATTTTCACTCTTCACCTAACATCTTTATCTGTAGCTAACATGTTTAAATGGTGATGGAACTTAACCATTTTATGTAGAATCAAATCAGGTCTCTTCCTTCGGGGAAACTCCACATAGATAGAAGACTTCACTTCTCGTTCACATCCTTGATAAACTACTCTCCTCTTTCTACTTTAGTTCACATCTTCTCTTGAACATATATTGTCACTAAAATGGGGGCAAATGTGATATCGTTAATTGCATCCTATGCAACTTCACATTACATACGCCTCCCCTTTAGTTACAATTAAGATAATTATGCTCTTTAATTCCAATATTTCAACCTAATCCATCCTTCAACACCTTGCATGAGCAATTCCTTGATGGTTAAGTCTAATTTTCACTTAGAAAGGTGCATATCATGCATACATTTTTTCTTGTGTTATTATCCCACAAAAATTTGTGACTATGTTAGTCGTTGAGATGTTACACTTGCCACATATTGGTAGTGTAATTCCTCTACCAACTTGCATTCTCATCAAGAATCATTTGGGCATTCTATTTGGGACGAAAATCCTCCCTTCGTGTGCATTCTACAACTCCTTTTTATCTCTTCTTCTCTCATTCACAGCTTCCTACAACTCCATTGTTCCACCATAGCTACGATCACAGTGAAATCTTGTAGAACTCTATTCCATCACTTGAAGAAATCATTTTCATCTTGAGGACTCTTGCCACTCCTCCATTGCACTAGTAGCAAGCTAGTTTGCTTATGTGTTTGAAGGTGGTAACTATTTGACATTTTCTATTGATCATATTATCTTTATTATAGTTAGCATATTGTTATTTATATTCTTTTATGTCTATTTTCATCATCTTGTCTAAGGTTGTTCGTGGAGGAGAGAACACCAAAATGGGGGATTGATTGAGGAAAACTCCTATACAACTAGACCCAACCCCTCTCTTTGGTCTTGTGTGTGTAGGCACAAGTGAAGGAGCTGCTTAGAGGGAGTCTTCAACCTTGTCGGATTTCTTCAATAATATTCTAAACTCTTTCTTGTCATTTTCATTTATTGTACTCTATAATTTTTGTACAACCATATTTCTTATCCTTTCACATTCAAAACATTATGTATCTAGTATTATGAGTTTCTCTGTGATAATTTTTAGTTTTTGTCCATATGGGACATTGACGTGATGTGTTGTTGTCTAATAGCTACACATTAGTCCTGGATAGAGATCTTTCCAGGTTGTCCAAGAAACCTTTGTGCTTTGTACTTTCAGTTTTTGAAGCCTAAAGGGTTCAAATAATTTGTGTTCCTATTAAAACACATATATTCAATTAAAATTAATAGTTAAACTTGAAGGTTGTAGTTACCTGAAGACTTACTTGAGTGGAGGTTTGAAACTTGAATCTTTGAAGGATTCGATTATCCTTCATAGTGGTTCACTTTTCATACTCTACGACTAGTCCCTAATTATTAAGTGTTGGAACTACACTTGTGTCCCAACCTCTAATATGAACAATAGTCACACCATCTACAACCATTACTTAAAACATAAATATACCACCACCAAGGAAAATGGTTACCCATGCATGGTTAGGAGCAGGTAATTACTCTTTAAGTTTAGATGGAGATATTCATGAATTGCCTAAAAATCCTAGAAGGTTTTTCTCTAAGTACATTCATAGAGAAATCTGAACAATAGAAGAGATCTAATTGAATCTTTGAAAGATGTAGTATAGGGGCTCAAAGTGATCACAAGGATGTTTCTTGTTGCTTTGTCTAAGGTTCCAAATAAGTCCTAAATGATCAAAATGAAATAAAGTTTGTTGATTTATATAACAACTTAGCATGGATTTGAAACATTTTTTCTTTAGTTAGCTCATAATGACTAATTAAAAAGGTGGAAAACAATCCCAATTTTAAATTTTAAATTTTAAAATTCAAGAATCATTTCTATTATTTGTAAAACAAATTTGGGTTAGTTTTGCAATCCTTGGATTTGACTTGAGATGAGATAACATATAAAATGAGTAAAAAAATTGATCTTTGGAAATGTGTGAAAATAAAATAAAATTATTTATAAACTTCCACACTAAAATACATCAATTTACATGCTAATTTTTGCTTAAAAATAACACTATCAAAATAAATAAAAAATGTAGGATATGCATTTTTTACTATTAAAAATATACATAAATTAATGAATTATCACACAACAATTTTAATATAAACTGACAATAAGGATATCTTTCAACTCTTTTACATTTATCATAGTAATTAGTTTCACACCCATTTTTCTTGATGGACCCCCTAAAGAAGGGTCTCATAAAGCTGATATAGAAACTATTTTTGCAGAGTAGAGGGCAGGGCTTAAATTTGACGGTCGACCTTGCTTGTCAACAATTTTTTTAATGACGGTTATCTATTCAAAGGTGCCCTTAAAACATTATGATATACCTTAGTGTAAATAAAATTATATATAAATCAAATATATATATCATTATATTTCTATATAAATTTTGACAGTCTATCCAAAATCTCTCCTTTCATCTGATACAATCTTCTTAAAATTTTGATTGTATTTTACGGCAAAAATCTCTAGATACAGTCATACGGCCATCAAATTTAAGCCCTGGTAGAGGGTTCTTTGAGAAGAAGAAAATTATGCTATAGACAAAAATAGAATCTCAGGGGCATGAAAATAGGAGCCCCTACTTTTTAGATTTTAAATTTAAGTAGGTGTCTTTGGGAAAAAAGCTGCCAATATTTTTGACATTTAACTATATAATTGTAGATTTAGCATTCCTTATTTATTTATTATTTTGTTACTACAAAGGTGCCCCCACAACCCAGCCCAGCAGCCCTTACCTTGGGTTTAAGAAGTCCCACCTCTTAAACCCAGAAGCAAAGTTGAACCCAAGACCAATGGGGAGCAAACCCACTGTCCAAACCAACTCTACTACCCTTCAGGCCAATTTAGCATTCCTTATTACTAATAAATAATCATAAGACTACTAAATTCCCAAAATTTTGAAGTTTTAAACTTGCCATTATTAAAAAACTGGATATTTTAAAAAGCTCCTAAAATATCTCTGCCGGATATTTTAAAAAGCCACCCATCAGGCTATAGAAATGCAGCCTAAAATATCAGTCATGTTTAATCTAAAGCTATTACTTTTTCATTATCTTTCATGGGCATTCATACCCAATTATGAATCCCCTTTCAAGTTTTAACGTAGGTAAAACTACAAGTAAAGAGAGCTAATGCAAGTGACACCAGCTTTTTCTTTAAAAATTTAGACTAGAAAAGATATGCATACATACACATTTACAGAGTATATGCAAATTGTTTCTTCTGATTCGTTAAACAAGATACATTGGCTTGCTACATTTAAAACCTTAATTAAATTTCATAAACCATACCAACTTGAAGAAAACTAGACGATGAGATGTTCAAGGTGTCTAATGATGATATACTGTTGTTATCCAGAAATCTATACAGATTATCTATCATCATTCTCTCAATCCATGAGCTCTTCTTGCTTACTCTCAATGTGGATTTTCCCATGACAAACACTGGCTTGCAATTTTCAGTTCTATCAATCACCTCCAAATCATGAGAACAGATTTCTTTTGAACTTGAATTCTTAACAGTATCCATAGTTTTTTGAAACCCTAAAGCCGGGGTTTGGAAATTCAAACTTCTAATAACACCATTAATATACTCTTCTCCTCCCATATGCAAGTCATCTCCATAACCATACTGCACCAGGCATCTATAAATCCCTGTTGGGCCTAGTTTTCGTCCAACAAAACGGTCTTTAAGAGGAACGGTGCTCACAGGGAGAAGCTTTATTGTTATCATAATTACAAATCGATGGAGAGAATTTACAGTTTTAATATAGTGGAGGAAGATCGGAGGCAGGTCATGTGTATGACTTGTATAAAAGAAGCATATTCCTTGTGAACGGTGGATTCTTGCTGTAGACAGGAATGCATTCAGAGTATCTACAGTTATCTTGTTTTCCAATTCATACATATTCTTCTTCTGCCTTCCATAGTACCATGAAAGCATAATGACCAGCAAAAGTGCTGAAATTCCAAAAGGAACCCAACCTCCTGTTGATACCTTGTCCATGGCTGCTACCATGAAAACTCCTTCTATAAATCCAAATACCATTAAAAAGGCAAGAACCAGTAAGAAATGTGTGTTCCAGATAACAATCATAACCAAGGCCACCAGGAAAGTGGTCATAAGCATTACCCAGGCCACAACAACTCCTACAAGCAAAAATAGCACGATTTAGATCATTGCCATTATAATCCAAGTTTTAAGTCTTAATGGATCATGTTCTCATTTAAACCATGAAGCATAATTTTTCATTGTTAAAAACATATTCTACTGCATGAGTGAGAAGAATTGAAAATTTACATACCATAGGCATTCCCAATTTTCTCTTGGCTTCTGAAGCCTAAGAGAATAGCTAGACACACAACCATGAGAGAGTAGTTGACTTCTGGACTGTAAATTTGCCCCTCTTGAACTTTAGATGTATGTACTATTTTAACTGGTGGGAAGCAATCCAATGCAACTGACTGCCTTATGATTGAAAATGTTGCTGTTATCATTCCTTGACTGGTAACTATGGATGCCAAAGTTGAAACAATAAACATTGGCCAAAACAGACTTTTTGGAGTTGATTTATAAAATGCATCACTTATGTGTTCTGGATGTTTTATCAGGTAGGCTGCTTGTCCAGCATAAGTTATAACTAAAGCTGGGTATACAACCGCAGTGAAACCAAGCTGCAAAATAAAGTGGACCTTCTTTTAATTGTAAGCATAGAAGAGTCATTACTATCTTGAATCATATATGTCACAAGAAACAATAAACCTGAATGGATTCCTTATTGAAATGGCCCATATCAGCAAACATAGCTTCAAGCCCTGTATAAAATGGGGAAACAGTTAGTTTGACTCAATAATATCTTAAATTGGCTTAATAAATTTTCATGTCATCAATTTGTTTTGATATGTGCACATGGATAAGAGCATTGAATATCATAAATCTGCAGTGCTGTACCTGTTAAGGATAAGAAAACAGCTCCAAACATTGTCCACCCTAATCTTTGGCTCTTGGCAAAAAAATGAAATAGGTAAAGAGGTGATAATCCCTTGAGTACCTTGGGATAATATGCAAATATGTTATATGCACCAACTATGCCAGTTAGAAGAAACCAGGCAACCATTATAGGTGAGAACATAAAGCCCACTTTACTTGTACCATACTTTTGCATCAGGAATAATACGATCAAAATCAGAGTTGATATGAATACAACAAAATCTGTGAAAGAGAGAAAATAAGTCACGTATCAGAAATTCAAGCTCTTAAAGGCATTCTTTTCACTTAGTTTCTTGGGTACTTCAATCAACTTGCCAAACTGTAATTATTGCTAACCTGTGCTCATTTGAGGATTCTTTGACTGGATTCCTTGAATGGCTGAAAGAACTGTATGGCAATAAATAGCTTTCAAGTCAGTCTTGATTCAAATAATTTGACTGTTAATTGTGTGTTAATAATTTAAAAGGAAATATGTGTAAGGGCTTTCATCTACCATATTTCATTTAAACTACTCATGGTCTGGGGAAAATATGATCTGTTTAATACATAGCTAATTGCAGTGCAATCAGGAAATTTAGTTTTTTCTAGATAACGCAGGATGTCTCTCATCAGCTCGGAAGATGATATGCATCCTCTTGGGCTTAAGTTTGTGCTAATTTATTTAAATTAATCTGTAACTTTTAGAACTTATCATTGATGATAGAGAAGATCAAAAACATGGGAGAATATAAAATCCACATAGTTATGAAACAAAAAATCTATTTTGTTTTGTTTTGAATTAGCACTAGATATTTTAGGGTGACTTTGAAAGGGAAACACTGCTTTATTTTGGAATCAGTGTTAAGTTATATATATCATGCTTAAATAAGAATGATTCCTTTAAAAAGGAGTATAGTTTGTTTTAGGTGGTGACCTATATACCTTGGACTGCGAATCCACTGGCTTCTAAGGAATGGTTGTCGAACTCAGTCAGTGAGGTGTAGCCATTGAAGATGAAGATCTAACACTCAATTCTTTTCCTAAGATGAAATATTGTTAGATTTACTGCTAAAGTCACTTTTGAAGAATCGGATTCTCTAGTTTGCAAAATGAAAAGTAATTTGGGAAAAATGAAAAATGATGATGAGGTCTCAGCACAATTCAAGTATACCCAGTTCAATTTACTTCAGATTATTCTGTAGATACACAAAGAAATAAAATTGTTGTTTGGTCAGTTATCTCACATTCTCATGCAGCTGTTTAAAATTGTTGTTTGGTCAGTTACTCCATGTTCTCATGCAGTTGTTTAGAGGTGTTTTCTGTTTAACTTTAAGCAGTTAAGTGTTCCCATGCCAAAAAAATATTAGGATAATCTTTCCCTATTTTAATGGAGTGGCTATTGTTCAGGAATTCAAAATAAGCTGTGAAAAAAAGCGGGGTTGGAAATAAGTAACAACTGCATATTGACAAAAATGTCACATGACTCCACAAATTTCTTTCCCTCTTTTTTAATATCTGTTTCTGATTTTCTTTTACAATTTGTAAGTGTACAAATTACTATTATTACTATAAATATAAATTTAAAACAACTGCTAAATAATAAACAGAAAGATTAAATACTCATGAGACCACCCAGGGCTTAAATTTGATGGTCGTATGACTGTATTTAGAGATTTTTTCCATAAAATACAATCAAAATTTTAAGAAGATCGTATCAGATGAAAGGAGAGATTTTTGATAGACTGTCAAATTTTATATAGAATTATAATGATATATATATTTGATTTATATATAATTTTACTTACACTAAGGTATATCATAATGTTTTAAGGGCACCTTTGAATAGATAACTGTCATCAAATTTAAGTTCTGGGGCCACCAGCTTCACAAATAATTTCTAAATAAATTGAACAATCACCATTAGTCAAAATAAACTAAGACCTACTCTTTATAACCAACATCGGGTTTAGTAGGGGCCCACCAGTTGAATGTTGAGAAGTCAGAAATCTTAATATCTACCACTATGGTAACAGGATCAGATAGTTTTTAATTTACAAAATAAAAAGTAATGGAGGTTTTTGTCTTTTCAACGTGCTACAGTGGTCCCCACTAAACCTGGGCTAGATAAGCTACCCCGTCTGAAATGGACAACAGGGTAATTTTGACACTCAAAGCATGGAAGGATGCAAGAACTCAAGAGAATGTGAACAAACCAGGGCTAGAGTTGTCTTATATGCTGACTCTATCTGAAATTGTCCAGGCCAAAACTAAATGTTAATTAATCCTAATCAATTAACATTAAAATTCTCTTTAATTGTAAGTTAGCAATTGTTGCAAATATCTGAAATTTCCAGGCCAAAACAAAATATAAATGAATAATATGCTTGTAAATGTCAGCAATTGCTATAGGAATCCAATATACACCTTGAACTAGATGCCAAAATTATTTTCTCAAATCTGCAGAGGGAATAGATGAGAATCAGAATGTGAATATAGGCCAGATGGTAGATAAATTTCAATTCTCTCTTTAGAACCAAATCCAAGAAATCCGTATTTAGGATAGATCTTCAAATATTTTCAACCTGTGGGACATGGTGATTTTTGATGCGATTGATTTTCAAGTCCTAAATACTCTCTGGTAGTACAGTCCACACAACTAAAAAAATATTTAATGTATTAGTGGAATTCATGTACCCACCAAAACTATTATCTGATGCCGAAGATTCCAAATAGGATAGCCAAAGAAATCCTCTTGCTATGCATGCCAGAAGGAAGGCTGTCATTCTAACCAGTATCCAAACAACACCAAAAAGAAAAGAACATTCCTCTTCAGTAAGTAATGCTTTCTACTAGAAGATTAGGGGTTTTAGGATCTATTTTAATGGGAGGTTTTAAAAGATGGAAAAAATTGTTAGTCCCTGCCTTTATAAGCAGGAGACTAATGTTTTCAGTGTGCCAAAATGCAATTTTATTGGTGTGTTGGGAACCGGGCGCGGGCTATACAACGGCGCTAATACAAAGTTTTGTTTTTTCGTTTATTTTCCTAGGAAAAAAAATTAGGGTTTATCTTGGCCCGGATTCGCGAGAGCCTAATTTCCTGGGGGTTTAAATGTTTTTGCATTAATTTTAAATAGTTTGTCCAATCATCTGGAGAGGGTGAAATATTACGGTTGTTTCCCTAAGTTTTTGTCTGGTTTTTTCAAGGGCGGCACATGGACGGGATGGGCGCGTGGCTGCATATGGCTTTCACATTTTGCAAGCGGGCATTCTTCATGGCGTCAGGTGGCATTCTTCCTGTTAGGTGTCTTGTCCAATCGAAAGCTGTCGCTAAAGCCTGCTCGCGCACTGCAGAAACGCGTGTTCGTGTTCCTCGGCTTGGACTTGGAGGTTGTGTGTGGAGGCAGCTTGAGTCTTCTTCGAAGCAGAGAGCATTTTAGGTAAAATCTTACACTGGTTTCTTGCTACTTAGGGTTGTTGTAGTTGCAACTAAAATCCCTTACGAAATTCGTTTGTTCATTACACTTTATTTATGTCTATACTCTGTTCGAACGCTAGCAAGGGTATTTTCTTGAAATTTTCTAAGCCCTCTTAACGAATCCATTTTGTGCATATCCTGCTATCTTGTATTCCATGGGAGCACAATTTTTTTTAGGCATTTTGTTAAATAGTTCACACACCCTATTTCCTGTGTCCTCCTTGTTGTTGTCGTCTGGAGGCTCCTCCAAACTCCCTCTCCTGGTAATGACCTTTCGCTTCTCCGATTTCATGAATTTGCAGCCTGAAAATGAGGCTTCCATGGAGGTTTTAGAGTATGTTTATTAAATTAAAAATTACTGCCAAGATCCTAACAATGCACACATTTAGGTTTGGACATAATGGTAATCTTTACCTTGCGTAGATTAGTATTTTTCAACATTGAGCAAATCTCTTAAAAAGTGAGTGAGTCAATTCGCAATTACGTGTATGCTTTGATGAGTGTCCATACCCATTGCAAGGTTTCCTTTTGGACGTAGGCAGAGTGGAGGCTGAAAAGAATCTTGAAATAGGTCATGCGCCTTGATTTCAGTTTTCCAATAGCATAGAAATTGGTGTATGTCTGAATCAATCTGCACAGGAAAAGGGGACAGTTTCATCACTTTTGTGGTTTAGGCAATTTCAATGCTAAAAGCACTCAATTTTGGTGCTAAAAGGGAACAAGAATAAATGCATCTGCGGTTTTTCTGAATAAACTTTTCAGCATTTGGGTGGGACAAAAGTATTGCCATTGAAAACAAAAACAACATTGATTTATATATTATTCTGAGTTTACTAGGTTGAGGTGGCAGATCTTGTCACTGCCATTTAAATTCCTGCAAAATCTCAATACTATGTTTGAATGTATACCATAACCATTACATTGCAACCTCACCACATGTGTATAAGAATTACTGGCTATTAGCTTCATGGGGGGTTGTTCTGTTGCTGTGGAAGCATAGAGCGGGCATATGAAGTTTGACAGCATATGTGAATCAAATTTAATTTCTAATCGTAAGGGACAGTGGCTGTGCATTCTTCTTCCTTATTATTTTTTAGGGGTGGCAGTGGAATCAGGCTGGTAATCTTACCTTTATGTACATCAATATTGGATGTTACATTGTGATCAATACTCTTTTCCATTTTTCTTGTGCCAATGTAACATCCTTTAAATTTCTCTTATAATGAATTCTTGTATAATTTCAAGTGGTTTTGAGTTTTCTTTGAAAGATCTAGTTCAACACAAGGCAATCAAATATCATAAATAACTAAGCCAATAATCTAAACAGCTAGTTTAAAAGCTTTCTGCTAATAAATAATATCCACCATTCCTTAATATGTCTAAATTCTAGTATAACCCTCTTTTCAATGGATGAGTCCTAGTTTTAACAACAATCAGCTTTTAAACAAACTCCCTTCAGTCACTGCTCCATTGAATCAGAGTATAACCATTAACTGTCTTGTGTATGATAAAATTCATATGTTGAGACTTGACAGTAGTCACAAATTCTACTTCAATTGAGTTAATGGCATTTTGTCAAATAAAACCTGTCTTCTATTATGCCATGGATTTATTATTTTATAAATGTGTTTGTATTTATACCTTTCGATTTTATGCCTTAACTAATTCAAGATGTCATTCATGTAGAGAACAACAGGTTTGAAAGCTATGAGAAGGGTAAGTGAATCTGAATATGCAGGCAATTTCACCACAGTTGTACTTATAAATATTTGTCAATTTCCTACATGTGTATTTCATTCCATTTAATAATAGGCTATATGGAACTTTTGCATTTCAATGCTCGATTGTAGGGCTGGTGCCCATACAGCGGGTCGACCATCAATAGAGCTCACTTGAAGTGTTTCGTTGCAGACATAGGGAAGCCACAAGCCCTAAGGATTGATTCTAGTTTGTCTCCATGCTAAAAGGTTTTCCAAGTGCTCAATTGCCTTTCCAACATCTTAGCCAACATATTACCAATTAAATATCTATGTAATTTCATTACTTGTCATTAGCAATGCACCAATTTCATCTGTGTCATTAGTTGACTCATTCCAGAACAGTTACAACTCTCGGGGCAGATGGGAGTTGTATGTTTTCTTAGCCATACATATATATTGTCCTGCTAATCAATTCAGAAATAGGAATAACAACTAAGGGAAGGGCCTAAATTCTTGGGGTAATTTGCGAGGATATCATACCCTTCTAATAATCCTGTTCACCAGCATAGCTGGAACAACTAGCATGTTCGTGGTATTGACTGTGGTCCTCCATAAGGGAAGGATAACAAATTGGTTAGCCAGGAATGTTGATCTACAACATTAATGTCAGTATCTATTTGTACTTAGTATTCAGATTAATATAATTTCCTTATGTTAATATGAAATTGTGTTAAGTCAAAGTTTGTTTTTTTGATTTCTTCAAGAACACTTTTGACTAGTCTGATTTTCATTAGGCTTCTTCAGCCCTGATTTTCCCATTTCATAATTCTTTTAAATCATTGACGGAAAGATCATTACTTATCAATCAAAGCAGAATGAAAACATTATTGTAATCAAGAGAGAAAAAGAAAAATTCCAGACAAAAAAATAAACACTATCCTTCTGACCTTGGTCTTCTCTGCCAATGCATGCGAAGATAATCCTAGTCAACATGAGCTGCATACACAATTACAAATTGAGCATAGCAGAAGTTGAATTCTTATTGGACAGTATTTAATTTCCAACATACCGTGTAAATTCTTAGACATTTCTACTTCAATTGAGTTAATGGCATTTTGTCAAATAAAACTTGTCTTCTATTATGCCATGGATTTATTATTGTATAAATGTGTTTGTATTATGGTAAAATAAAGAGACATTAGACATTATGCTCATATTCATGATTCTTTGTGTCATTCTCTGTGGCTGCTCATTCTTCATTGGATGCTGTCATTTAATTGTTGTTCCTTTGCTGGTGATGTTCCATGTTTGGTTGCTTCTATGCCATCCTATGAAAGACAACATTTGACATATTGCTACATAGTCCGGACATCTGCAGAATGAACAAGAAACTATACATGCCATGAACAAAGACACCTAATAGGAAGAATGCCACCTACCACCATGAAGAAAACCCGCTTGCAAAATGTGAAAGCAATATGCAGTCACGCACCCATGTCGTCCATGTGCCCTTTTTGCCCTTTGGACTACTTGAAAACAAGTCCAAATGAACTTTACTGCAATATATAACTTATAGAGCTTATGTATAACTGGTTTAAAATTAAATTAGAAATCAATTGCTTCAGGAAATATTAAAAAACAGAAGGAAAGGTCCGGTCATGATGTAAGGCATCAAGCATTTATTTTTTTACAAAGACCAGTAAACTTTTATTTACACAAAAAACTAAGCCCATCGATTTTCCACCAGATTATTTTCATAGCTATAGTCGCAAATTCACAAATAGGAAAATACTTATATTTGCTGTAAAATGTAAATGGACACAAAGTTAGACATTAGACGCTCACCAGTGTAGAGCAGGATAGATAGTAATTTTGTTCCCGACAAAATAAAAGGTGAAGCAAAACTTTGGATTTAGACCACATTATATCCTACGCTCGGTTCCCAACACACAAATAAATTTGCTCTTTACTTAATTGATCATATTGACTATTGCTTGGTACATCTCTAGGATCACCATATGTTGTTGAGAGTCTTAGATTTGTCAAATGGTCAAACCAAAGGCATTTAGAAGAGAACTATTGGAATTTTTGACAAAGCATAGGAACTACTTTATCTTCTAGTTGCTTTCATGATGCATCTTACTTAGGGTTGCATTGGATTTTGAACTGTGTTTTTGAATATTATCATTTATAAAAAGCAGACTTTAATTTCAATTGTTCTGTTCTAGATGTCTTCAGCTTGACCATTTGGGAAACTTAAAACCCTCAACTATATATGGCGGTCTTAGAAGCATGGTAGGCAATAGTATAGACAAAGCATTGAATCTTTCAAAGAATGCCTCACAAAAAAAAGTGGTAAGCAATGGAGAAGGCGTTTGCTTGTTTGAAAATATGTCTCAAAGAAATGTGGTCCCATGGTGATGGAATGCTATGACAATACATATAGCATTCCAGCATTGTGGTACCAGATTTGTTTGAAGCAATTTCCCAAACATTTTGCTGCCTTCTCTTTGCTATAGATTCTTCCTTATGTGCATTCTCTTTTTATGGTATTCCATGAGAGAACTTTTCCTTATGGCATTTTTCTCAAACAATACAATGCATTGTCTATGCTACCAGTCCAACATGTGCAGAACAAATTTAATGTGTAAGCAATATTTGTAATGGTGGCTTACGTAGGATGGCATAGAGGCAACAAAACATGCCTAGTTCCAGGTAGGAGGCTAATGTTTTCGATAGACCAAAGTGCAATTTTATTGCTGTCTTCGGAACTGGGCGCGGGCTATAAAACAATGCTAATACAAAGTTTTGTTTTTTCGTTTATTTTCCTGGGAAAAAAAATTAGAGCTTATCTTAGCCCGGATTCACGAGAGCCTAATTTCTTGTGGGTTTAAATGTTTGCATTAATTTTAAACAGTCTGTCCAATCATCTAGAGAGGGTGAAATATTACGGTTGTTTCCCTAAGTTTTTGCCTGGTTTTTTCAAGGGCGGCACATGGACGAGATGGGCGTGTGGCTGCATATTGCTTTCACATTTTGCAAGTGGGCATTCTTCATGGCGTCAGGTGGCATTCTTCTTGTTAGGTGTCTTTGTTTATGGTATGTACGGTCACCATATTTCTTTGACTCATTCCATCAACAGATCGCACGCCTTGTCTATGCTTTCACACTTTGTATAGATATCTACCTGTGCAGTTGCAACTAAAATCCCTTACGAAATTAGCTTGTTCATTACAGACAAATCCAAGTTCATGTGTCGTTCCTTGAAGAAACAGACAAAACATTAGGGAAACATTTGTACTACTTTTCCCTCTCCTCATGATTGGATAGCCTGTTTAAAATTATTGCCATGGTAAAATAAGGAGACATTAGACATTACGGTCATATTTATGATTCTTTGTGTCATTCTTTGTGGCTGCTCATTCTTCATTGGATGCTATCATTTAATTGTTGTTTCCTTGCTGGTGAGGTTCCGTGTTTGGTTGCTTCTATGCCATACTATGAAAGTCAGCATTTGAAATATTGCTTACGCATTTAATTCATTTTGCACATGCTACACCTAGAAGTCCCTATGCCATATCTAATGGCTCACATGGATTCCCCTTGGCTTGAAACCACTGCCACTTAAATGGTGGTGAATGGGGAGGGAGAGTGGTGACTTGGGGGGGAGTGGGAGGCAGGCCTCCCCACTTTTGTCAACCAAATTGACTGTTCTATAGTTGGCCAGCATTGGTCCTAGCCTAGTCTGTCCAATCATTGGGACAGGGCAATATATTACACTTCTACTGAGCAAAGCACTAACTAGCAAATAGTGGAGTGAACTCTCATGTTACATGCTACATTTCAACTAGCAGTAATAGAGAGACTGCAGAAGGCCTACTACTTACAATTTACCTTTGTGATTGCTATATACTATATCATGACAATGTTTGAGTATTGGGCATATGGATTGTCCATCTCAAACTATAATTCTTATATATTAGGTCATACATTATTAATGGTTTCCTTGCTATGGTTACAAATAGTCTATGTTCCAGTGCATGATGCTCTTCTAAGCAGATTTTTATTGCTATTTACAAATTGATAAAGTAGAATTCCCTTGGATCTTGCAAGGTTACTGCTACTTGCAAATTGATGAAGCGGAATTCTCAGCAATTATATATATATATATATATTTGCAGAGAGACATATTGCTAAGAGTTTCTAGATGACCTACATAGTTGTTTTTATTCAAAATTTCAATTGAATTGCTTGATTCCTCAACAAGAACATGCACGCAAAAGTATAGATGAAATGTTTTGAGTAAATACAATTACATAGGTCACCTACAAACTTCGAGCAACCATGTACTTGCAGCAATATTTGAGAGGGATGATTATTCTCCAAAATATTTCAACGAGTAGGAAGCTCTAAATTCTAAATGCATTATTTCTCTCTTCCAAATGCGTAGTTCTAAAGGAAATATTTGAGGGGAATTTAATGGTGGAAGAACTACAATGGAGTAAACAATAAAAGCATTGATTCCATTTAAGTGATAGCTATCCAGTGGTGCAGAAGAATTGATTCAGATGTCAAGTAAGGTTGTTTTAAATTGTAGAAGAGAATGGAAAAATAGAAAGATTTCATGTAAATTTCAACAACAGACATTATGGCTATGCAGCAAGAAGAGAACAACTTTTCTACCCACAGTCTGCACACAAAATTGACAATGGTATGCAAGTTTTCCCCATTCATTTCTATTCATATTTCTGTAAGTTCCATTTCCAACTATGGTTTATATTTTGTATTTTACAGAGATAAAATTTCAATGTTTTTTGTATTGTTATCCTATTAAAAAAGACCATGCAGATGCCATGCAGAAATCAAAAAACTTTTATGGACATAGACGAAGAACAGACAAGCTTCACTGTGCAAAGGGCTATAGACACATTTGACAATGGTACACAAATTTTCCTCTCTTGCTTTGGAGCATTTTCCTATACCAACATACAAAGTACATTTGAAAATTTCAATTTACCTATGTTGTTTGTTGTTTCCCATATGGCCTTTGTTTTCATGCAAATTAATACGACAATTGATATATTCACCGGGAAGTTTTCTTCTCTTTTTAGCTTTTTCCAATGTAAATTTTGGATTTTGTACATGCTTAAATTGTTAAACGTACTTGTTCTTCTGACAGGCACTTGTTGCTGTTTCCAAATAGATTTATGAAGCTTTGGATCAACACATCTAAAGGTGGTGTCAAGCATGAAGGATTCAAGCTATTGGCATCAATCTTTAGACCCCTTTTGCATTTGCTATGTTAGACCATGTATTCTTTTGTAGTATATATAATTGTACATAGATGCAAATATTGTAAGCAGTAACAATTCCAGCTTAATGCTTTTCTTAGGATTGTATAGTACATGCACAATGGAAAGAGATTGTTTGTTGATTAGTCACTAATTTTAAACTTCCTCTCATGTTGCAGGTTCGATTGCAATAAGCAACGATACAAAGACTATGCAACACCTACTTACAATTTACTTTTGTGGTTACCCTATACTATTCCTTTACAATTGTTCCATAGTGGGCATATGGATTGAGCAACTCTACCTATAATTCTTGTATATTACGACATATGCAATTAATGATAGACCTATATATATATATATATGGGCTAAATGTTTTCCGACTGGGGCTTGTATAACATGGATTCTACACTTATACCTAGCAGAATTATGCTCAATTTCTAAGCAACTATTTGGATGCAAGAATCATGTAAATACTCAGCATATTGACCAAAAAATGCTCGTTGCATCCTTCTCACAAAAAAGTGAAGAGAATTGCAAATACTCTTCCACCCTCAAACTTTTCCTTTTATACATTTTCCTAACTATTAGTTCCTCCCTTCCATTTATTAGTCATTATTAAGTTATTCTATTCCTTTTGCCAGATATATGCTCAAATGCACTAATAATAAAATGTTGCTTTTGTTCTATAGGAGCTGGGGTGCATTGGTATTCTGCATTAAGTCATAATCTAACAGCTTCCACATCACTGTTCTCATCGACGTGAGTAATTAATGATCATGACTACTGTATTGTGGCCTTCTAAAAATATGCATTTCATTCCTAGACAACTTCAATACAGGTTTTGTTTTACTCATATGCATTGACAATTAACTATTGATTTTGTTTTCTAGGGCGTACACTACATTTCCTATAACATACAAGGATATTGTTACACCCCCCCTGCAAACTTGGTGACAAAGGTGTGTAGTAGAATACTAAACTTATTTCTACTTCACTTGCTTGCAAAGAAAAGAAAAATTATATTCAATTGCATTCTACAGTGCAAGTTTCACATATTGCTAAATAGTCATTATACTACTGAATAGTCACAATACAACCTATCTTTTTTGCTAAATAGTTATTGCACTACTGAATAGTCACAATACAGGCTGCCTTCTAGCCAAAAAAAACCCCTGTTTGGGCAATATGGTCATAAACAATCCCCCCAAAAAACAAAAACTTCCCCTACAGCCAATTGATGTGGAGACCTACAGACCAAATACTGAACCACAATTTACATCAATTGATGAAGCTCTCCACAATGCACATTGTTTCCGAATCGATTCATTCAACTACAAAGTAGGTGATTTCCTATTTGACACGATACATGTTTTGCTTCACTCTCGCTATTCTCCAAATCAGCTACGCAATGGTCTTGTTGACCATTTTCTACATCGTCTTTGCAATGCCTGCATGACAGCTTCAAGTTCCTACGAAAATGACTTGCATCCAACATTCCTTAGGCAATTGCATGGTGTAGAAGACAAAAACACATACCTACGTAGAATGAGGCTTTCAGCCACAGAGCATAATAACAATGGTGAAACTGGGCTTTGGGGTGACACATTCTGTTTAAAATGGCTAGCACATTGGTTGGACATACCAATATGCATTTGGTCTACAAGGTTCAAAAGAAGGTACTTGCATTTCAACAAGGACGGATGCAATCCTATGATATCAATTCTTTTCCATGATACAAATGCTGCTGCTGGACACTTTGAACCTGTGTTTTCATGAGTAAACACGTACAATTGCATTCAAAACATTCAGCGACACTTGGAAAACACATATTGCAGTTTCGAGAGCACTTGGACCACAATTGCAAATGCATTTGATACACTTGGCCTTTGTAGGCCTGCAACCTTTTCTGCTACATGTGGCAAAAGCATGTTTGCGGCCATAGCTTTCCTGGTTGATGAACACTTTGACCCAATTGCTTTGCGAATATTCATGGCCCAATCATTAGCAAATGCATTGGCAGTCAAGAACAATTATGCGTTGGCATGCTTTGGCTCATCTGGTCAGCATACCATAGCAAACAACAATCCTCCCTTGCGATTGCAATCATTAGTTTCCAACATTGGAATACCATATGTACAAAGTGGCCTTGAGGGGACTGAAATTTGCATATTATGGCTCTCGCACATATTCCATGCAACAATACACATATGGCAAGCATCTCCATCGCCTGGTTCAAAAACATACAGAAATAGCAAAGAGCCAAAGAAGAGCTTTAATCTGATTTGCTTTGTAGACAGCTCAAATCATCATCATTACGAACCGCTTCAGCAAAAACAACAATTGACTCATCACATGCATATTAACAGTTCCGTTGCTATTCAATATATGACAAATGACTTCAAAATTGCATCTAGTCCTACATTTGAAGGCAACCTAGCTGTTTCAAAAGCATTGTGCAGTTGCCAATCAGATGCTTGCACTGCATCGCACCCCGCTTCCACGTACAATATTGCAAGAGACAATACAACTAGTTACATTTCAGCAAGTCTAGATCATAAAAGAACACGAACTTTGCCCATCTCAAACCTACATGTTCGTAACTCTTTACGATGTTTGAAAGCAGCAATACGTGGCATAGGTCAACAACGAATGGGCATGCGAAATGAACAAATAGCATTCAAAGAAGCTGCAAACCAAATATACAGATCTTCAAAACTTGGTAATTGTACAACAAATACAAGCAAAGAATTGATACACAACCAGAGAATGAATTGTCTGAAAGCAAACATTTCTTCAACAGAGGCCTACCACTCAAAGATTGCAACTGCCACACTCTCTCTGTTAACTATAGCAACTGCCTGTATTGAAACAACAAACAACAAATGCAAGCCTGGGCAGCATCTTGGCCATGAACAACCACTACATTTTTTAAAAACAAAATAGAAACCTACAGCAACACATTCACTAAATGATGTAAGCAAATGCTTGCAACCGAAGACATCTACACCAAACACAAAGACAAAATCAACATCGCATGAGACATTGTACTCTCTTAAAGCTAAAATGCGTAATCAAAACATAGCACATAGAAGCATTGCACAGACAACAAGATCCAATTCTGTTCCACGTAGTAGCAACATCACAAGTAAAAAATAGTCGTCCAATAGTAGTCCAAATCCAATCCATCAACAATCATTAGATTCTATGAAAAAGCAAATGCAACGCCCACAAGTGCAATGTCTTTTGCATATATGCGAAATTGAAATCAGGTATGCACCACAAATACAGACCTGCCGGATCAGCAATCATTACATTCTCTTAAAAGACAGATGCGCACAACAGGTAAACATCATACTTTTCACATGCCAAATCTGAAATGTAGATCGTTTGCATCTTCTATAGTCCAGAACACAATCACTAGCGATCGACAAACAAAAAATAAATGGAAATTTACAAAACCGAACACAATAGAAAAATCCATTGACAGATACTTGCAAAGCATAAATGACACACCTACACAACCATGTTGCCTTTGCGATATGCGTCACTTTCAGCAAAATATGTGCAAGGTTGATCATGCACTTGCTCAAGCTTTCTCTTTGCTTCCTATTCCAACTAATGAAAAAACATTGGCAGTTGGCCAATCTATTTGTAAACAATGCACAAATGCTATTTTTAATGCAAAGGTTCCCTGTTTTGCTACACCTTGGAGCATAAGATGCAACAACAATAGATGTTGTTCAGTCACTGACCTCCCTTGAAGAAAGACTTGTGTCTTTGCGCATTGCTTTTGCACAGATCAGGCAACTAGGATATAGGTGAGCACAATATGGATTGCTTGGGACAATCATCAATGTTCTAGTGGATTTTGATAAAGTGCAACAAGCATTGCCTAGACAACTAGATGAAAATACAACAGTCGCAGTTAGACTAAAACAGAAGCTACAATATGAAAATGCATATGCACAAGGAAATATTAGACCTGCTCTTGTGATGAATGCTTTAATGACACTATCAAGAACACCATTGTACAAAGAACAAAACATCTCCATAAATAAAAACTGAGAAGAGCAATTGGCAAAGAGAACAGCAAAATTGCATATAGATACTGAAACAGAACCAAGTATGGACAATGACATGTCTGAAGATGATCACGAACCCGTAACTGAATCAGTTATACATTGGTTCAATGATGCACATTCAATCAAAGACCTTGACACAACCATCATTGAAATTGCACCATCTGAAGGGTTTAAACCTCTTGGAATTTTCCAAGACACATACGCAGAGGAAATGAACTTCCCAACTTTGTTCTACGGTTCAGCTCAGCCAACTGACATGACTAAAAGCTTAACATACCAAAAGATATCAAAATGGGAGCTTATGCATAAAGACAATGACTTTGCAAGACACATAACAAATATTTTCTTCAAAGCCATCAAGATAATTAATTATTCGCCAAGTATCTTCACTGGCATGGATTTGCATAAGAAAAATTGAATTAAAGGATAGAAAGTTAGTTGCAAAGGATGTCCGCAATCCAGCTACCCTAGAGAAAATATTAAGATCTCCATTGGGTTACAGAACATTAAAAAGCATCCGCACCTCACCAGACTACCTAGAAAACACCAAAAAAAACATATTTGCAATGATAAGATAATTGGGACCTCCAACATTTTTTGTAACATTGACAAGTCCTGAGCACTTATGGGAACCATTGTGCAGAGCTCTACAACAAATATCCATTCAGCAACAAACCAACTCCAATGAAAGTATAGAGGATAGGGATCTGGACTTTGAAATTAGAAAGAACCCAATAATTTGTAGTTGGTATTTTAATCATAGAATCAATGCATTTCAAAAAATGATGCTAAAAAGCCATGAGCTCTTTGGCCAAGTCATGGACTACTCTTTTGTGACAGAATTCCAAAACCGAGGCAATGAACATGTTCATTTCTTGCTGTGGATAAAAAATGCACCTGTGTATGGCAATTGCCTAAATTCTAAAATAGAAAGCTTTGTTGACAAGTACATTTCTTGCAACTCATCACTACTTGATACAAATCTCGTCAAAATGCAAACACACCATCATACAAAGACCTGCAGAAAATACAGACACTCAAGCTGCAGATTTAGTTTTCCGTTACCTCCCATGAACAAAACAACAATTTTAGAGCCATTGCCCATGCCTCATCCTGCAATTAAGGACAAAGCAAGAATATTTTTCAAGCGCTTGGAAAACAAACACTACACAAAAGAGGTTTCATTTCAAAATTTCTTGGACGAATTGGAAATGAATGAAATTGATTACACTGCAATGCTCCAATCAACATTGACATGCAAAATAGTCATGCTAAAAAGAGAACTAGCTGATATTTTGATAAATTCCTTTGCAAAAAAAGTACCAAGCCTCTGGTATGCAAATACAGACACACAATTTATTTTAGACGCATATACTGCTGCATCTTACTATAGTTCATATGTGACAAAACAAGACAGAACATTGTCTCTTGTGTTTTGGCAATTGCAGCAATAGTGCACGCATGCTTATGATGGAAAAATACAGTTCATATGGAAACTTGGCAATGCATTGCTAAACTACCAACAAATGTCCAGCTGTCAAGCTGCTCATATTGTTCTCTCATTGCCATTGCGTAGATGCTCAAGGAAAACGGTTTTCATCAATACTACACCACTAGAAAATAGAGTATTCATGTTAAAGAGCCCAAAACTCTTAGCAAAGGAGCCAGATGATTCTGAAAATATCATGTGTTCATCTGTAATAGAAAAATACACACAGCGGCTAGAAGCTCTTGACAACTTGTCACTAGTTGAATACGTTGCCTTTTATTCAAGGAGCTCAACAAGGCTCCAAAAGAGAGAAACTCCGCAGATCATTCGCTATGTAAGATATAATCCACACATTGACCCTGAGAATTATTGTAGAGAGAAACTCATGTTATATGTGCCTTTTAGAACAAGTGAGCAAACCTTGCTTGCTGGATATGAAACATGGAGTGCAGTGTTCAATGCTAAAAAATCACAAATTGCAGCAATCGAAAAATTGTTCACTGCACAAATTGCTCCTACATGGGGTGACATTGACGAAGCTGCTATGAAAGCTGACAACGATATGCACCCAATAATTGACCTTGCAAATGAAATTGAAAAAGGCAAATTGGAAAATGGCATAGAAAAATACGACATCATGAGCGACCTAAACCATATGAAAAGTAGAAAGGTCACAGACTCAATCTCTAAGAAAATGTTTTTAGAGATAGCACACCCATTGCTCTTAAGCAACAAGGAATACTTCAATTTACGAAGACAATTGAACAAAGAACAACAATCGGTACTAAAGGATGTACTAATGGCAAAAATACTAGTGCCCAATAAACCTTTCTACTTGTTCTTGACAGGTGGAGCAAGCACTGGCAAAACGTTCATAGGTAAATCCATTTTTGAGGCAATGATCCAATTCTATGATAAACAGTTGGACAGTGACCCCCTCAAACCAAAAGGCTTTGTTGTTGCTTCAACAGGAAAAGCAGCATTTAACACAGGTGGCACCACTGCACATTCAATCTTTCATCTACCATGCAATTCTTCAAAGATGTTACCGCTAGATTCAAACACAGCTGACATGTTAAGCAAAAAGTTTGAGCAGTTGCAAATTCTTCTGATTGATGAAGTCTCTTTGATTGGCTCGAAAATGCTTCACAACATTGATAGAAGACTTCGTCAAATCAAACATACACTAACAAAACCTTTTGGCAATATAGACATCATATTCTATGGAGACTTCTACCAAGCACAGCCTATATGCGATACTTGGATATTCAAGGAACCAACAATAGACAAAGAGAAAATGCCATACACATTTTGGGTTGACAATGTCAAATGCTTTGAATTACGTAGCGTGATTAGACAATCAAATAAATATTTCATTTATGTACTTAATCGGGCTAGAACTTCTTAGCAAACTAGTGAAGATATCAGCTACTTGAATGCAATGTGCTACAAGACACCCCCCAATGATCCACGATTTCCATACTTGTTTCACAGAAATTCTGCTGTTGATGAGCACAACAGAAAAATGCTAGACTACTTACCCACAAAGCTCTTCATTCTAGAAGCAGTGGACAAACAAGATACAACCATTGATAGCATCCAATTTCACTTGGACAAGTCATTCTTGCCTGCAACAATTTTTCTCAAACAAGACATTTTAGTTGAATTGATAGCTGGTAACCTTGACTCACAAGATGGCCTTGTCAATGGTGCAAATGGCATTTTTAAAACATATACAATTGACCAACAAGACATTGTGTGGATTCAATTCAATGACCCTACTGTTGGCAAATCCCGTCGTCAAAGAATGCAACATCTATACACAAATTGTATTTTTCCTTCATGGACACCCATAACAAGAATCATTACAAGAGTTAGAACAACTATGAAAATAGTCACAAGAGCACAATTCCCTTTGCAGCTTGCTTGTGCACGAACTATTCATAGAGCACAAGGTCTCACAATGGACACACTGGCTTTTGATCCCTCTAAAGTGTACCAGCATGGTCTTGTTTACACTGCTTTATCACGTGTAAGGAACATCGAGTCATTGTACCTCATACATAAATTGCAGGAACAAAATTTTAAGGTTTCAGAAAAAGTAAATAATGAGATGCAACGCCTCACGACATTGGCAGAATGAAAACTACAACACAGTTTTGCACCTGTCTGTTCAAGCCACTTTAGCCTATGTTCTTTGAATACACGTAGCTTTGCATTGCATGCCCAAGAAATAGCACATGACTATGACTTGCTGGAAGCAACTGTTCTTTGTTTCCAGGAACAAGAGATGATGTCCTCGACCATGTCAATTTCCTTAACGAAACATGCAACTGCTATACTGCGTTCAGTATTCATGGTCTACTAACATGTTGCAAGAAAACAGTTTCAATCCAAACTATCTAGACATTTGCAACAAATTATATAGAATCAATAACCATTGACCTGTTGCATTTAGGCACTGCTCTACGTATCACAAATTTGTACTTGACACCAAACACACACATTCATGATTTATTCAGCCTAAAAGAAAACATTCTCAGCTCATTGCCACCAACCTCCAAATTGATTGTTGCTGGGGACTTTAACATTGACATGCTACAATCCACAAAGACACATGCACTCCTTGAATTTATCCAACAACACAAGCTGTCACTACTTGTTGACAAGCCAACGACACATGCAAGCAGTCTATTGGACCACTTTTGGATACGCAACATCGAAAGTGGTGTTGTCAACTTCACTATACTAGATACATATTGGACAGACCACTTTGCAATATCTCTTCATTTCCAGCTGTAGTCAAAACATGCTCAATTTTGTCAAACAAAGTGTGCCCCTTTTGCAAAATTGATTCCAGAATACTAAGAATGGTATAATTGATACAAAACAGTTCTCACTTTGCATTTGTAATTTGTAATTTTATTTCGATACTCTGAAGATTGAAGACCAATGCAAATTAAAGCTGATGCACGAATAGCTATTCTCAAGTGTACAAGAAGATTAGACCATCCTGAATGTGGTGAGCATATAGAAATCTTGCCTCTTCAATTAATGATGATTATGATAGATACGATCAAGAAACATAGTTGGGGAATTGAAATAATGTAGTGTATTCTTAGGATCAGAAACTCAGCCATATATCCCATGAACTATGTAAGTTTTGTTTGTGGTTAATTATGTATTCTAGCATTGTTTGATTATGCTAAAAGGTTAAACAGCAGGAGATAATTCAGTATCAAACAAAACCTAGCACAGCTCTTGAGCTCTGCTTTCTTTTGCCAAAATCTATCCACTTCTTGAGAAGCCTGCTTTGAGAAAGCATAGGCCATGTGACTCTTAATGATTTCTGTTTAAACCTGCAAATAACAAAATCTATTTTTCTACTTTAAATTGGGCACTCAACAGCAATTATATGAGCATCAAAAATCAGCTTTTCTCTTTTATCCAAGGCTATTCGAAATTTGAATATTCTTCTACTCTGATACAAAATTTTGACACAAGTTTACACAATATGTTTGATTTTGATATTCCACATTTAAATGGTTCTCTAAATGCAGATTTTTTAATTTCATCAAGGCTTGTACTATTGACAAGAAAACTGTGTTGCTACTCCAATCAGATTCACATAACATAAACCTCAGTTTAACAAGTTTGAAAATTCATGTGCTTAGACCCTAGGACAATATTGAATAAAGGGGTTGGGCTAGACATCTGATACCCCATAGTATAATAGTATAATAGTATATAGCAGTTGTGAATGTATAGACATCTGGCAGTTATTTTCAATATTTTTATTCAAAATGAAAGTAAAACAACTGCCAGATGTCTATACATAAAATGTTAGTCCAATGTGTTTATACCCTAGGACAATATTGAATAATAGTATAATAGCATTAGATGTCTATACATAAAATGTCAGTCCAATCTGCATTTTAAAACTGTAGGACATATAGATGAAGTCAACTTTCAGTGTACCTATTTTTCATTTATTTTCTAAGTGATAAGCTCTTTTAAGTGTTCTAATAATTTGCACTGGCTTCTGCCTCTATGTTACAGCTCTCTTTTTCGCATTGGCTATATAGACTCAAGACTACGGCAACAAGACCCTCTTCAAACTGGTAAATGTCTTACGCTTGACACCAACAAGCTTGAAAACTAGTTTACTTGCTACCAATGTTTTTCATTCAATTTGTTTCGTTCCATTCATTGGCACAGATCTACTATTGCATGCCCTGTACGAGCATTTGGAAAACAACAATCCCATTTGCTAGACACCATAACATGGATCATTCAATGGTGCCAGAAAACCTGCCATTGAACAAGCGCAAGATGGATGAAAATATGTACTCACATTCTTAATA
>VDFB02265034.1:0-120322 GCA_007258455.2 Sequoia sempervirens
ACATATTCCATGCAACAATACACATATGGCAAGCATCTCCATCGCCTGGTTCAAAAACATACAGAAATAGCAAAGAGCCAAAGAAGAGCTTTAATCTGATTTGCTTTGTAGACAGCTCAAATCATCATCATTACGAACCGCTTCAGCAAAAACAACAATTGACTCATCACATGCATATTAACAGTTCCGTTGCTATTCAATATATGACAAATGACTTCAAAATTGCATCTAGTCCTACATTTGAAGGCAACCTAGCTGTTTCAAAAGCATTGTGCAGTTGCCAATCAGATGCTTGCACTGCATCGCACCCCGCTTCCACGTACAATATTGCAAGAGACAATACAACTAGTTACATTTCAGCAAGTCTAGATCATAAAAGAACACGAACTTTGCCCATCTCAAACCTACATGTTCGTAACTCTTTACGATGTTTGAAAGCAGCAATACGTGGCATAGGTCAACAACGAATGGGCATGCGAAATGAACAAATAGCATTCAAAGAAGCTGCAAACCAAATATACAGATCTTCAAAACTTGGTAATTGTACAACAAATACAAGCAAAGAATTGATACACAACCAGAGAATGAATTGTCTGAAAGCAAACATTTCTTCAACAGAGGCCTACCACTCAAAGATTGCAACTGCCACACTCTCTCTGTTAACTATAGCAACTGCCTGTATTGAAACAACAAACAACAAATGCAAGCCTGGGCAGCATCTTGGCCATGAACAACCACTACATTTTTTAAAAACAAAATAGAAACCTACAGCAACACATTCACTAAATGATGTAAGCAAATGCTTGCAACCGAAGACATCTACACCAAACACAAAGACAAAATCAACATCGCATGAGACATTGTACTCTCTTAAAGCTAAAATGCGTAATCAAAACATAGCACATAGAAGCATTGCACAGACAACAAGATCCAATTCTGTTCCACGTAGTAGCAACATCACAAGTAAAAAATAGTCGTCCAATAGTAGTCCAAATCCAATCCATCAACAATCATTAGATTCTATGAAAAAGCAAATGCAACGCCCACAAGTGCAATGTCTTTTGCATATATGCGAAATTGAAATCAGGTATGCACCACAAATACAGACCTGCCGGATCAGCAATCATTACATTCTCTTAAAAGACAGATGCGCACAACAGGTAAACATCATACTTTTCACATGCCAAATCTGAAATGTAGATCGTTTGCATCTTCTATAGTCCAGAACACAATCACTAGCGATCGACAAACAAAAAATAAATGGAAATTTACAAAACCGAACACAATAGAAAAATCCATTGACAGATACTTGCAAAGCATAAATGACACACCTACACAACCATGTTGCCTTTGCGATATGCGTCACTTTCAGCAAAATATGTGCAAGGTTGATCATGCACTTGCTCAAGCTTTCTCTTTGCTTCCTATTCCAACTAATGAAAAAACATTGGCAGTTGGCCAATCTATTTGTAAACAATGCACAAATGCTATTTTTAATGCAAAGGTTCCCTGTTTTGCTACACCTTGGAGCATAAGATGCAACAACAATAGATGTTGTTCAGTCACTGACCTCCCTTGAAGAAAGACTTGTGTCTTTGCGCATTGCTTTTGCACAGATCAGGCAACTAGGATATAGGTGAGCACAATATGGATTGCTTGGGACAATCATCAATGTTCTAGTGGATTTTGATAAAGTGCAACAAGCATTGCCTAGACAACTAGATGAAAATACAACAGTCGCAGTTAGACTAAAACAGAAGCTACAATATGAAAATGCATATGCACAAGGAAATATTAGACCTGCTCTTGTGATGAATGCTTTAATGACACTATCAAGAACACCATTGTACAAAGAACAAAACATCTCCATAAATAAAAACTGAGAAGAGCAATTGGCAAAGAGAACAGCAAAATTGCATATAGATACTGAAACAGAACCAAGTATGGACAATGACATGTCTGAAGATGATCACGAACCCGTAACTGAATCAGTTATACATTGGTTCAATGATGCACATTCAATCAAAGACCTTGACACAACCATCATTGAAATTGCACCATCTGAAGGGTTTAAACCTCTTGGAATTTTCCAAGACACATACGCAGAGGAAATGAACTTCCCAACTTTGTTCTACGGTTCAGCTCAGCCAACTGACATGACTAAAAGCTTAACATACCAAAAGATATCAAAATGGGAGCTTATGCATAAAGACAATGACTTTGCAAGACACATAACAAATATTTTCTTCAAAGCCATCAAGATAATTAATTATTCGCCAAGTATCTTCACTGGCATGGATTTGCATAAGAAAAATTGAATTAAAGGATAGAAAGTTAGTTGCAAAGGATGTCCGCAATCCAGCTACCCTAGAGAAAATATTAAGATCTCCATTGGGTTACAGAACATTAAAAAGCATCCGCACCTCACCAGACTACCTAGAAAACACCAAAAAAAACATATTTGCAATGATAAGATAATTGGGACCTCCAACATTTTTTGTAACATTGACAAGTCCTGAGCACTTATGGGAACCATTGTGCAGAGCTCTACAACAAATATCCATTCAGCAACAAACCAACTCCAATGAAAGTATAGAGGATAGGGATCTGGACTTTGAAATTAGAAAGAACCCAATAATTTGTAGTTGGTATTTTAATCATAGAATCAATGCATTTCAAAAAATGATGCTAAAAAGCCATGAGCTCTTTGGCCAAGTCATGGACTACTCTTTTGTGACAGAATTCCAAAACCGAGGCAATGAACATGTTCATTTCTTGCTGTGGATAAAAAATGCACCTGTGTATGGCAATTGCCTAAATTCTAAAATAGAAAGCTTTGTTGACAAGTACATTTCTTGCAACTCATCACTACTTGATACAAATCTCGTCAAAATGCAAACACACCATCATACAAAGACCTGCAGAAAATACAGACACTCAAGCTGCAGATTTAGTTTTCCGTTACCTCCCATGAACAAAACAACAATTTTAGAGCCATTGCCCATGCCTCATCCTGCAATTAAGGACAAAGCAAGAATATTTTTCAAGCGCTTGGAAAACAAACACTACACAAAAGAGGTTTCATTTCAAAATTTCTTGGACGAATTGGAAATGAATGAAATTGATTACACTGCAATGCTCCAATCAACATTGACATGCAAAATAGTCATGCTAAAAAGAGAACTAGCTGATATTTTGATAAATTCCTTTGCAAAAAAAGTACCAAGCCTCTGGTATGCAAATACAGACACACAATTTATTTTAGACGCATATACTGCTGCATCTTACTATAGTTCATATGTGACAAAACAAGACAGAACATTGTCTCTTGTGTTTTGGCAATTGCAGCAATAGTGCACGCATGCTTATGATGGAAAAATACAGTTCATATGGAAACTTGGCAATGCATTGCTAAACTACCAACAAATGTCCAGCTGTCAAGCTGCTCATATTGTTCTCTCATTGCCATTGCGTAGATGCTCAAGGAAAACGGTTTTCATCAATACTACACCACTAGAAAATAGAGTATTCATGTTAAAGAGCCCAAAACTCTTAGCAAAGGAGCCAGATGATTCTGAAAATATCATGTGTTCATCTGTAATAGAAAAATACACACAGCGGCTAGAAGCTCTTGACAACTTGTCACTAGTTGAATACGTTGCCTTTTATTCAAGGAGCTCAACAAGGCTCCAAAAGAGAGAAACTCCGCAGATCATTCGCTATGTAAGATATAATCCACACATTGACCCTGAGAATTATTGTAGAGAGAAACTCATGTTATATGTGCCTTTTAGAACAAGTGAGCAAACCTTGCTTGCTGGATATGAAACATGGAGTGCAGTGTTCAATGCTAAAAAATCACAAATTGCAGCAATCGAAAAATTGTTCACTGCACAAATTGCTCCTACATGGGGTGACATTGACGAAGCTGCTATGAAAGCTGACAACGATATGCACCCAATAATTGACCTTGCAAATGAAATTGAAAAAGGCAAATTGGAAAATGGCATAGAAAAATACGACATCATGAGCGACCTAAACCATATGAAAAGTAGAAAGGTCACAGACTCAATCTCTAAGAAAATGTTTTTAGAGATAGCACACCCATTGCTCTTAAGCAACAAGGAATACTTCAATTTACGAAGACAATTGAACAAAGAACAACAATCGGTACTAAAGGATGTACTAATGGCAAAAATACTAGTGCCCAATAAACCTTTCTACTTGTTCTTGACAGGTGGAGCAAGCACTGGCAAAACGTTCATAGGTAAATCCATTTTTGAGGCAATGATCCAATTCTATGATAAACAGTTGGACAGTGACCCCCTCAAACCAAAAGGCTTTGTTGTTGCTTCAACAGGAAAAGCAGCATTTAACACAGGTGGCACCACTGCACATTCAATCTTTCATCTACCATGCAATTCTTCAAAGATGTTACCGCTAGATTCAAACACAGCTGACATGTTAAGCAAAAAGTTTGAGCAGTTGCAAATTCTTCTGATTGATGAAGTCTCTTTGATTGGCTCGAAAATGCTTCACAACATTGATAGAAGACTTCGTCAAATCAAACATACACTAACAAAACCTTTTGGCAATATAGACATCATATTCTATGGAGACTTCTACCAAGCACAGCCTATATGCGATACTTGGATATTCAAGGAACCAACAATAGACAAAGAGAAAATGCCATACACATTTTGGGTTGACAATGTCAAATGCTTTGAATTACGTAGCGTGATTAGACAATCAAATAAATATTTCATTTATGTACTTAATCGGGCTAGAACTTCTTAGCAAACTAGTGAAGATATCAGCTACTTGAATGCAATGTGCTACAAGACACCCCCCAATGATCCACGATTTCCATACTTGTTTCACAGAAATTCTGCTGTTGATGAGCACAACAGAAAAATGCTAGACTACTTACCCACAAAGCTCTTCATTCTAGAAGCAGTGGACAAACAAGATACAACCATTGATAGCATCCAATTTCACTTGGACAAGTCATTCTTGCCTGCAACAATTTTTCTCAAACAAGACATTTTAGTTGAATTGATAGCTGGTAACCTTGACTCACAAGATGGCCTTGTCAATGGTGCAAATGGCATTTTTAAAACATATACAATTGACCAACAAGACATTGTGTGGATTCAATTCAATGACCCTACTGTTGGCAAATCCCGTCGTCAAAGAATGCAACATCTATACACAAATTGTATTTTTCCTTCATGGACACCCATAACAAGAATCATTACAAGAGTTAGAACAACTATGAAAATAGTCACAAGAGCACAATTCCCTTTGCAGCTTGCTTGTGCACGAACTATTCATAGAGCACAAGGTCTCACAATGGACACACTGGCTTTTGATCCCTCTAAAGTGTACCAGCATGGTCTTGTTTACACTGCTTTATCACGTGTAAGGAACATCGAGTCATTGTACCTCATACATAAATTGCAGGAACAAAATTTTAAGGTTTCAGAAAAAGTAAATAATGAGATGCAACGCCTCACGACATTGGCAGAATGAAAACTACAACACAGTTTTGCACCTGTCTGTTCAAGCCACTTTAGCCTATGTTCTTTGAATACACGTAGCTTTGCATTGCATGCCCAAGAAATAGCACATGACTATGACTTGCTGGAAGCAACTGTTCTTTGTTTCCAGGAACAAGAGATGATGTCCTCGACCATGTCAATTTCCTTAACGAAACATGCAACTGCTATACTGCGTTCAGTATTCATGGTCTACTAACATGTTGCAAGAAAACAGTTTCAATCCAAACTATCTAGACATTTGCAACAAATTATATAGAATCAATAACCATTGACCTGTTGCATTTAGGCACTGCTCTACGTATCACAAATTTGTACTTGACACCAAACACACACATTCATGATTTATTCAGCCTAAAAGAAAACATTCTCAGCTCATTGCCACCAACCTCCAAATTGATTGTTGCTGGGGACTTTAACATTGACATGCTACAATCCACAAAGACACATGCACTCCTTGAATTTATCCAACAACACAAGCTGTCACTACTTGTTGACAAGCCAACGACACATGCAAGCAGTCTATTGGACCACTTTTGGATACGCAACATCGAAAGTGGTGTTGTCAACTTCACTATACTAGATACATATTGGACAGACCACTTTGCAATATCTCTTCATTTCCAGCTGTAGTCAAAACATGCTCAATTTTGTCAAACAAAGTGTGCCCCTTTTGCAAAATTGATTCCAGAATACTAAGAATGGTATAATTGATACAAAACAGTTCTCACTTTGCATTTGTAATTTGTAATTTTATTTCGATACTCTGAAGATTGAAGACCAATGCAAATTAAAGCTGATGCACGAATAGCTATTCTCAAGTGTACAAGAAGATTAGACCATCCTGAATGTGGTGAGCATATAGAAATCTTGCCTCTTCAATTAATGATGATTATGATAGATACGATCAAGAAACATAGTTGGGGAATTGAAATAATGTAGTGTATTCTTAGGATCAGAAACTCAGCCATATATCCCATGAACTATGTAAGTTTTGTTTGTGGTTAATTATGTATTCTAGCATTGTTTGATTATGCTAAAAGGTTAAACAGCAGGAGATAATTCAGTATCAAACAAAACCTAGCACAGCTCTTGAGCTCTGCTTTCTTTTGCCAAAATCTATCCACTTCTTGAGAAGCCTGCTTTGAGAAAGCATAGGCCATGTGACTCTTAATGATTTCTGTTTAAACCTGCAAATAACAAAATCTATTTTTCTACTTTAAATTGGGCACTCAACAGCAATTATATGAGCATCAAAAATCAGCTTTTCTCTTTTATCCAAGGCTATTCGAAATTTGAATATTCTTCTACTCTGATACAAAATTTTGACACAAGTTTACACAATATGTTTGATTTTGATATTCCACATTTAAATGGTTCTCTAAATGCAGATTTTTTAATTTCATCAAGGCTTGTACTATTGACAAGAAAACTGTGTTGCTACTCCAATCAGATTCACATAACATAAACCTCAGTTTAACAAGTTTGAAAATTCATGTGCTTAGACCCTAGGACAATATTGAATAAAGGGGTTGGGCTAGACATCTGATACCCCATAGTATAATAGTATAATAGTATATAGCAGTTGTGAATGTATAGACATCTGGCAGTTATTTTCAATATTTTTATTCAAAATGAAAGTAAAACAACTGCCAGATGTCTATACATAAAATGTTAGTCCAATGTGTTTATACCCTAGGACAATATTGAATAATAGTATAATAGCATTAGATGTCTATACATAAAATGTCAGTCCAATCTGCATTTTAAAACTGTAGGACATATAGATGAAGTCAACTTTCAGTGTACCTATTTTTCATTTATTTTCTAAGTGATAAGCTCTTTTAAGTGTTCTAATAATTTGCACTGGCTTCTGCCTCTATGTTACAGCTCTCTTTTTCGCATTGGCTATATAGACTCAAGACTACGGCAACAAGACCCTCTTCAAACTGGTAAATGTCTTACGCTTGACACCAACAAGCTTGAAAACTAGTTTACTTGCTACCAATGTTTTTCATTCAATTTGTTTCGTTCCATTCATTGGCACAGATCTACTATTGCATGCCCTGTACGAGCATTTGGAAAACAACAATCCCATTTGCTAGACACCATAACATGGATCATTCAATGGTGCCAGAAAACCTGCCATTGAACAAGCGCAAGATGGATGAAAATATGTACTCACATTCTTAATATACTTTTGCCCTGTCTTAGAATTATGCATTTCACATTAATCCTCACTAGCAACTCCTACTTACACTTGTCCATCAGTGATGTAGACACCTCTGCCAGTGACACTGCTTGCTCAAACGAGATTTAAGAACAAGGTCACAGCCATATAGCCACCCCTCGAAATGATGCTGCTCGTTCAAGTCACAGCCAACAACAAAAGAGGCAAGTATTTAAAAACATTCATGCCATATGTAACTTCATTTTTACCAGTGTCAGTTGCTTATTCTATTTCTATGATTGCTTTGGAAAACAACAATCCCGTTTGCTAGACACCATAACATGGATCATTCAATGGTGCCAGAAAACCTGCCATCGAACAAGCGCAAGATGGATGAAAATATGTACTCACATTCTTAATATACTTTTGCCCTGTCTTAAAATTATGCATTTCACATTAATCCTCACTAGCAACTCCTACTAACACTTATCCATCAGTGATGTAGACACCTCTGCCAGTGACGCTGCTTGCTCAAACGAGATTCAAGAACAAGGTCACAGCCATATAGCCACCCCTCAAAATGATGTTGCTCGTTCAAGTCACAGCCAATAACAAAAGAGGCAAGTATTTAAAAACACTCATGCCATATGTAACTTCATTTTTACCAGTGTCAGTTGCTTATTCTATTTCTATGATTGCTGCTATTGCAATTTACAGGATGAAGACAGAACCCGTTCAGCCATCAAGCATACTTGATACTTGTACAAAACAATCGGCTGAAGCCTTCGAAGGTGATGTCCTGGTCATCTATGGCCCTGCTGCTACCAACAACCCTCCAACCCAGCCAAAAGTACCAATTCTACATCTTGACTTGGTCGATAGCTATGGCCAAATGACAATAACAACAAACATTAACAACAGATTGATTGACATATTCTTGCCAAATCTATCGCCCGGTACAAGTATTCAAATCACAAACTTTGTGATTAAAAAAAAATCAAAATATGACAGAGGAGATGCTGATTACTGTCTCCAGTTCACTAGTAAAACCACCATGCAAACCATTCCTAAAGTCTGCAAAGAGCGTAGACTAATACCTGACACAACCATCTCATAGCTGATTAAATCAAAAGATAGCTATCCTATTGGATCAGTTGCTGCTATTGTTACTGCTATTGTTACTGCTCACTATCAAATGCCAATGCAACATGAACTACACATCAGAGATGGAGACACACACAACGACTTAGCCACTGTAAGATATTATGCAATAATCTTAAACCTCACCCTAAATCCTTTTCATCATGCATTTTTTTGGCCATGACAACTGACTAAATTGTTCACTTTACAGATTATAGTACCTAGCAGCTTTATAGCACCATGCAAAAGTGCGAATGATATTGGCATTAGCAACAAAGCCACTGGTACTGTTCAAAAACATTGTTCACAGTGGACACATAGGCTCAACACTCATGCAAACAACACAGTCCACATTCATTGACGAGCTGAATGACCTATGTACTAAAGCTTTCCTGGGGAAATTGGTTTCTACCAGCACACATGTATCTAGCCTCACAATATTGTACACTTATCTTCAAAAGATTTAGATTATTTTAGACACAATGCAATCTAGACTAGTTCCTAGAGCAATTTTGTACCTGGATTCGGCAAGATGTCATAATTCATTGACAATCAATCAATTCTGAACATCAACTATTAGAATCATGGTTCTTGGATTCTAGATTTCTTTTAGCTTTAGATAGACCTCTTGTTCCTTGTTTTGTGTTTTATACTCTACTTGTGTCTTCTATTTGAAAAAATAAAATTTCAACAAAGATCAATGAAAGATAAATATAGGGTCTGATATACATTTTATAATACTGATCTAACTTTTTTAGCCTAGAGATCTCAACAGTGAACAACTATTATTACTAGACACTTATATTTTATACTTCTCCATTACTTTTGTTCACTTATATTTTATACTTCTCCATTACTTTTGTTCCATCCAGAAATTGCTATGCCTTCTAATGAAATCTGCATTGCCATTTCAGGTACTTGGCACCTTGAAACCAAAGAATGTCCACCTGCCACCATACCAACCGGTATGTGTGACTTGTGAACAAAGAGTTTTTCTTACTGAAACAACAGACAATGACATTGTCCAGTGTGCAACATGCGCGGCAACAACAAAATTCCAATATAGGCAATTCCTTGAATGCACAATACACACAACAAATGGAGATCTGGACTGTTACCTATAGAAAGAATTGCTAGAACACAATTTCCCTCAACTTGCAGCAATACCTTATCTAAATTACAAAAGAGACATGTCCACGGTGATGTTCATGTTACGCAAATTCCAATTAGAAGGAACATTTACACTTGCCATGGACAACTGCATTATAGAAATTGTCAAAGAAGACAATGCTATCGGACTTCCACCCAACTAAGAAGAGATTTGCAAATTAACACAGGTACTTATTTATTCTGCACAAACTAATTACTTGACTTTTACAAAATGTTGTCTTCCTCTCTCCTGCTAAAGAATCTGTTTTGTTTCAGAGATGCTAGAGGACAAAGTAACTGCTATACAAGCTAGATTTCAATCCAATTCTTCACGTTTGTAGTCACCCCAGCTTATGTTTTGCTCCCCTTTAATCAAAGGGTTTAGCATGTTTTGCAAACAAGTACTTCTTTGGCTAGCAGAATTTCGAAGACGGATCTAAATCATAGAATTTTGTCCTTTCATATTTGGTATAAACCTTGCAACAATGTGTTCTACATAAACAACTGAAACTCAAAGATCATTTTGTTTCACAAAATTATGTCCTTGGCAAATAAGGTGTGGCTTGATCTTTATCCATGCTTTTGCAGTCATTTGCATATCTTTTTTGTTCTTTTGATAACTATGTTAGCAAGCAACTATTTCTCTGCGGTGGCATAGCATATATGGGGTAAACATTTTCTTTTAAGTTTCTAGTGATAGTTTTCTGTTTGGTTTAAGTTCGATTCTTAATGTCTTGCATTTAGCTTGGCTTTCTACTATTCAAATACAGTAGATGTTTTGCAAGGCTTCCTATTCAAGTTCAAATGCTAAGTAAATGATAGATCCCTCTTCAATGTCCTTTTCTAACCACACTAATGTTTATGGGTTCTCAGACCTATGACTTTGGTATATATAAGCAGGCAGACCATGTGGATGCATTTTCTAGCATGTGGCATTCAATGGAGCTGATACAGTGAACAACTGCCAAGTAACCACCAATCTGCATAGTTCAGAGATGGTTTTTAAGCTCCAATGGAACCCTAAATTGGGTTTTTGAAAAATCAATCTGCGCAGGAAAAGGGGACAGTTTCATCGCTTTTGTGGTTTAGGCAATTTCAATGCTAAAAGCACTCAATTTTGGTACTGAAACGACACAAGAATAAATGCATCTGCAGTTTTTCTGAATAAACTTTTCAGCATTTGGGTGAGACAGAAGTATTGCCATTGAAAACAAAAACAACATTGATTTATATATTATATCTTATAGAAATGGGTAGCTTATGAACTCTGAATGTTTCTCAGTTAGGTCCTTCAAACATTTGTCTTCAAATGTATCTTCTATCACAGTTAATGATCCATTGGCATCGGACTTCCAATTATATGATGTTGATGCAAGCATGTTGCTTTATTACCTTCTAATTTTTGTGACTTACTTAAATTGCATATAGCCGATGCACTTCCAGAATGTCATAATGACAAACTATAATCATCAGGATTCACAAATTCCTGAATTATTTTTGTGGTTTGATTGCATTCTCATTATTAAACCATTGGGTAAACAGTTTATTTGCTGTCAAACTTTGACTTGTTTTAAAATCCCAGCATTTTGCTCTTTTTCATCAGAGTAATAATATGAATTTATTTTGAAGATTTATTATCTTTTGCTTAAAGAAGTGCTGATGGCAAAACATGGTCTAGTTCTCTGAAGATTTTTTTCTTTTAACTTGTCAACTTAGTTTCTATGGTTGAAGATTCTTCTGATTTTTAAAATATAATTCTGTTCTTTTGAACTGGGCTCCTTGACCAAGATGATTGTACGCTAGTGGACGATCTGTTTAAGCTGTTGTGTGCCTGTGCAGAGTTAAATCCAGAACCAGATGGAGGTTTGTTGTGCTTGCGTTGGATTTACCTTATGTAGTGGCTTTGCACTTATTATGTCAGATCATGCATCCTTTTCACAACCTATAATTATATAAAAATCCAAAAACTATTAGGAATAACAATTCCATGTTAATGCTTTTCTTAGTATTGTCCATTGCATGCAAACAGCCCTGCTCATGGCAGGGACTCCAGCTCCCGCAGAGCGCTTGTTATTTTTAGGAATCTTTGTCTCTAGTTGGTATAAAAAAAAAATAATCATGGGACTATCAACTTTTTAAAATTTTTAAACTTGTTCATTTTTATAAATTTATGGGACCATCTGTTTGAAAAATGCTTCTAAAAATTCCTACCAACACCTACTAAAATATTTTATGAAGCCCTGTCAATAAAACTAAAGCCTTAAAGTACCTTGAGATGATAAAAATCAAGTTCAAACACTGAAATATGTAATCTATTTGCTTACATTGGAAACGAAGTATATGATTAAGGTTGCAATCTCATGGAGGGGGGCTTTCTAAAATATCTCTGTCAGTGATTATTTTTAACAGTAAAGAATCATAAATCTACAATTATATAGCTAAATCTAAAACATTGACAGAAATTTTAAAAATTATACATAAATTACATATGGTAGCAAAATTTTAGAAAGAAAGTGGAGAAAATTTTCAACCCCAACCCAAACACACCTTAAATCTAAAATCCAAAAAGTAAGGGTTCCTATTTCATTGTATAAGATTCTAAATTATATTATAACATTATTTTTTTCTTCTCACTATTCCACAAAGATAATTTTTATAATAGCTCCATAAAAACCCTTCTTAACTTGATAAATCTAAACAGACCAAGAATTGAAGACATATTTCTCTAAAATAGAATTATCATTCCAACTCATGACACCATTCAAATAAATGATATAATCCTTTTAACAAGATCCAATAGGGAAGGAGCTCACAGAATACATGATAACTTGTAATTGTCTGAAAAATAGAGATCAAGAGGTAGGAAATTAGAAATAGATTGCCTTAACTGACCCTCGAACCACTGGTTCCCCTATTAGAAAAAGAAGTTGAACTCCTATTGGTAAAATTTGTCAGATCCGGTTCCTACTACCGGTATAGGTAGATACCACTATTCTGATAATCTTTTACTGTCCACTTGTATTAGTATTATATAAAGAATCAAGCATTCTATATAAATCTATAGAGCATTTTTTACCAAAATTGTACAGATAACAGGAGATCGGTATGTCCACATCACTCAAAAGAAAATTCGTTTTTAATTACTATTATGTCTGCTGTCGTATTTTCAAAATTAACAACCTTGGTTTTACTATCTAGAAAGTTAGCAGCTTCTTCAAGCACCCTACCATGTATAGAAATGCAATTTAAGTAAATTTTAAGGTTATCAGACATATCAAATTAAAGTAAAATTTAAGGTTACCTGAAATGGCTGGATTAAGGACGCCATCGCCAATAACCATGGATGTACCAACCATTACAAAGATTATTAGAAATTTCTGAACAGATCTGTTTTTCTCTAGCAGATTCCTTGCAAACCGTTGAATAGTTCCCTTCGGCTGACGAGCTAATGGATAGCCATCAAACTGGCGGTTTCTACCTTCCTGGCTAAGATTTAGGTGTCTACATAAAAGACTATAGACTGCAAATGTACCACCTGATAAACAGCAAAATATTTGTCATGTAAGTTGATCTCTCCCAATAGATTTACGACTGTGATTTATCTCCACAGTCTTCCTTATCTCTACAAACTCCTTTTAAGTATTAAGTCACAAGTACATATTCTAGCTTCTGTTAATTAATGGAAGATTTCAGTTCATACCTTCACCATCATCATCTGCTTGCAGTACAATAAATGTATATTTGATGAGTCCAATCAATGTAAGCCCCCAGAATATGAGACTAAAGATCCCCAGAATGTCATCTTCATCTGGATGTGTGATATTGGTAGGGGAGAACACATAGAGAGATGATGTTCCTAAGTCCCCATAGACCACCCCCAGAGTTTGGTAAGCCATTAGTATAGTCTGCCATCTACTAAACCTCTGATTCTTCTTCATCAATTTCTCCTCAAGAGTGCTCTCCATCTTCACAAATTTTGCTATATCCCTTAACAACTTTTACTATATATAACACAAATCAAAGCTTGTGTTAGTCCCCTTTTTAGCCAGTGTTTATAATTGTTTTGAATAAGGTCTGACTATTTAGATGTAGTTTCTGTACTCTGGGTTAACATATAATGAACAATTTGTTGGGCATCCCAATGCATTAGAGGAAAAATCTCGTGCATGGGACAACTTCCTTAATACTTAGGATTCTCAACGTGCATATGATTTTGTCTCACACTATTTGTTTAAGAAATATCATGCTTGTATCGAAAGTGAGAGGATTGGACGATGATGTACTAGTAAAGCTGGAAAACACTGTGTGGGATAATTATCGGAAGGGTAAATGCATATCACATGGATTTTCAAAGGTTGGGGTGATTATGGTTCTTTTCTAATTTATGGTTACTAATTTTGGCCACATAAAAGTTCGGGGAGCGAGGCTCCCTCCTCTAAGTTTTTCTAAGAAATATTTCTTATTTAATTAAGTTCACAAGGTGATCTATGTAGGTTTATGTAGTATCATCATTAATAAATTTTGTGAGCTTGGAATAATATGTTGGTTGGCTCACCATGTTTTCTTCATTTATTTCATGATAGATTTCTATCTTGTGAATTTTTCTTTGGGTATATTGGCTATTTGTAAAAATATTTTGATTATTGTGGTTCATGTTCTTTTTTCTTATAATCTAGTGATGGGGGCATGATCCAATAACTCTATATTTTTTCTTGTTCAATTTTCAAATTTTTAGTATTTATTAATTTTTATCGATTTATTGGATTTTTTATTTTTTGGGATTTTTCAAATTGATCATTAGGGATGGAGAAGTTAAGGATTTGGTTAAGGTTGATGGGTTGGATGGTTTGATGGGGTGAGATTTAGATTAGGATGAAAAAATTATTGATGTGAAGGCTACAAGAATGAGATTTCTAAATCAAAGAAAACATTGAATCAACAATTGGGGTGAATGATTTAATCTTTAATACTTGAGATTGGTAAGTTCTGAAGCAAGATTGATTGGCATTTCTTTACTAGTCAACTTAGGATAGGCCAAGTCCTTAAGTCAATTTTTTCTAAGATTGATGGAATGATTCATATCAATTGGCTTGTTACTCAAGGTAGACAAAGTTATTAAACACACAAAAATTAATAATGATTGGGGATGGAGTATTAATTTTAAATATGATTTATCTAGTTGATTGGATGATGACATGAAGTGAAAATGGTTTTTTTTTTTCTCGTGGATGAGTTTGGATTAATCAAGATGAGATTTAACATAAAGGAGGGGTAAAATTTTTATTAATCCAAGAAGAAGTACAAAGAAATGACATTACATAGCCCTATCAATCTCCACCAAGTGATCCAATTGTTGAGATAGATTTGGGGGTAACTGATCCCAATCCACCAAATTCCAATCATGAATATGATCAGAAGCCCATTTAGCCAAACACTCAACAGCACCATTCCATTCTCTAGGAATATGAGTGAAAGTAACAAAATCCAAAGAAACACAAAGGTTGAGAATTTGTTCAACAATCAAATCCAAATTCCAGCTAACATTATCTAAATGTTGCCTATTCAACAAGTTCACCACTACTTGGGAATCAGACACGCATATGATCCTTCACCACCCCAATTGACTTCCATGCTCCATAGCTAATAAAATGGCCTGAGCATCTATTAAATTATTAGTATGAAGACCCTTATAAACAAAGAAGATAAATTGAACATCTCCAGAGCTATCCTGACCAACACCACCAATTCCAGCATCACCAGGGTTTCCTTAAGAAGAGCCATCCGTGTTGATTTTAAGACTCCCTGAGATGGAGGAGACCATCACCCCTCCCTATTCCCCTTTAGAGTAGGATGTCTTACATAAATTGCACATGAGCTATCGTTGTTGAGGAGGAAGATGAAGACAATTACAACAACCAACATCACAAGGATCCATTGATTCTATCATATCACACTTAGTCACAATAGTTTCTCCCAAAGAATGCAGAATCTTCCACCACAAGCAAGGAGTCACCAACATCACATCCTAAAAAATATAATGATTCCTCTCCAACTAAAGGTTCCAAATAATAAAGGATGGACCAAGAGCCCAAGCAGCTTGAAGAAAGGAAGTAGAAACAAGGGTCGTGCCCCACTGATCCACAAACTCACCCAATGAGGAAACATGCCAACATGGTGTATTCCACACCCTCCACCAAAGATGCCAAATCTCTCTAGCAAAGGAACATTGGAAGAAGAGATGAGAGACACTCTCCTCACAGTTATGACACAAAACACACATTGAAGGGCCTTGGAAACCACGCTTACATAAATTATCCTAGTAAGACGCCTGTTTTGAGCCACTAACCACATAAAGAAATTGCACTTGGGCCATGACAACTTGTGCCAAACTTTCTTCCACCAAGGGACCTCAATATCCCCAAAAAACTACCTACCAAGCTACTTATAACTAGCAGACACAACATACTTCCTGAACAAATCAAAACCATTCCAACCCAAGAAATTAGGTCCCCTGAAAGAATTACAAGCACGGGAAGCCAAAAGTTGAGCCAACTCACACCTATCCCCCTTAGACCCCCCAGGAGGCCACTCAAAAGGATGCTTCCAATGAAAGCTTTTAGTCGATCCACAATGTTGTGCAACCTTATAATGTACAATGGTATCCCTGCCAGCCATAGTAAAAACATCACAAAGGAACTAGAGGTGAGGAAAAGTAGAGAGAATAGGTGGGTGACCATCCCAAGAATCTAGCCAAAAAAGAGCTTATGACCCAGAATGACAGATCCAAAAAAGTGCACGCTTAATCAAATGTACCCAACTTTCAAAGTATGCCAAATCATAGAACCACTCCCCTCTAGAGGATAGTGAGAAACCTCAAAAGAAGAAACAACTTTAAGATATTTATAGTAGAGAATACGAGCCCATACCTGGTGTTGATTGTTACACCAATGATAGTAAAGCTTAGCAGCAAGAACTTGCCCATTCAAAATAGTAGAGCATAAACTAAGGCCACCCTCCTTCTTTGGTCTACACATAGATTCCCACTTAACAAGGCTCCACTTAGTAGAAAACAAGTTACCACTCCAAAGAAATTGATGTGAGAGAGCATCAAACTCCTTAAGGAAATACATAGGGGCCGCTTGAACAAAGCATCTGTAGATGGGAAGGGCCTATATAACAGACTTGAGAAGAGTCACTCTAGCAGTAATGGACAACCACCAATGAGTCCAATGAGTTACCTTCTTCCACAGCTTATCAAGCAACATTTGCCAAGAAGACCTGGGCAAACAACCAACATTAAGAGGAATACCCAAATAAACAAAGGGAAGAGACCCTATTGGGTTAAGCCACAATAGTGGTTTACAATTTTAAGGAGGAAGGAAATTTGATTTTTTTGGGTTTCCACAATGTTAAGGGGTTCGATCGAACTTTGTGGTTCACCTGAACCATCTTGGGTGTTCGTTTGAACCTATGGGTTCGGTTGAATCACCTATTCGACTGAACCCCCAATCGGATGAATAAAAAACTAATACTTTATGGGGTTCAGTTGAATGAGTGTTCAACCAAACCCATTGAAATAGGGCATAAAAAGAAAGAAAATTGTCACTGTCACAACATTCCTTTTCTTCATTTTGTGCATGCAGTGAATGACGAATGTGAACTATGAATTGAATGGCAAACAAAACTCCTAGGGGAAAAATGTGCACCAGCTCAAGCCATACTTCATCAACCTAACCTTCATAGCTCAACAGGTTGGTTAACTTTAAATTTTGTAGATTTGAAACTGAATTTGTTTGAGAAATTTTTAAACCCTAAATGTGAAATGTGAAATGTTTCAAATTTGTAGATTTGAAATTGCATTTGTTTGTTTGAAATTGCATTTGCTTGAAATTTTCTAAAGCCTTTTCAACAAACTTAATTTCTATTATGCTTTGATGAATGTTCATACCCTATATTCCAAAGCTCCAATTTTGGCACAGGCAGGGAGTGTTGAATAAATGGCTTTGCAGTTGCTAATTCCATTTGCTTGAAAAAGTTTACAAACCCATTTCTAAACTATGTCAAACAATTAATGTGTCTTGTCTATGCTTCCATGTTTTGGATACATTTCTACTAGGGCACCTGCCAATTGCATTTTCTTTAATGTTTCTAAAGCCTTACCTAAACATTAATAGATTTATTTGAGGCATTATATCAAATAGTTCATGGTAAAAAAAAATTGGTTATATTTGTTACTAAAATTATTGTTGATAACTAGTTTTAATACAATATCAAATACTGTGAAACTTAAATTTGTATATATTATTAAATACTACCATATTTCTACCATATTTGTATACACTTTATATCAAATACTACCAAATACTACCATATTTTTGAGGCATTATGTCAAACAGATCACTTTCCTTGTCTATTCTTCCACTTTTTGCATATCAGGTACAATCATGGAAAAAAAATTCAAACAATCCTTGGAGCCATTCTGTCAAACAGTTCGTGTGCCTTGTCTAAGCTTTATGCATTTTGCATACATGTCTACCGGGGCACTTGTAAATACAACATTTGGTAAAATTCCCCCTTACTTGATGATTTGTTTGATGTCCATACCCAGTCCAAAGCTCCCATTTTGGCACAAGCAAAGGGAAGGTTGTGGAATTTGACTTTACATCTACCAAATTTGCATTTTCTTGAAAGTTTCTAAAGCCTTTTCAACAAACCCATTTGCTGCATAGAGTTGTTTTCATCACCATGTTTGATCGAAATTATATGTTTGAGGAAATGCATATAAGACATGTACCCATATACAAAATAGTACAAAAGAAAGAGAAAAAATGTAAAGAATGCACTTGTAACCTATACTTGAGAGCATTAAAATTTTGAAATTAAACATAAAGAATAATAGGATTTATAAATTAAATACATGAGGCTATTATATAATATCAAAAAAGACTATTTTAAAGTTTAAATTTATATTTTAATTTTAGGGAAAATACTTTTGGTTGAATTTATGAATTAGAAATAGAAATTTTGAAAGGACCCCAACCTTTTAAAAAACCAATAAAGAGACAAAAAATGATCAATCATATTGGCATGAAACAACAACAAGAAAAATATAGTTATAAGTTAGAAAAATAACATCCAATTAGAAATACTCCACCAATAGTGGCAATGTATCCAATAAAGAGGGTCATTTTCCCAAAAATATTAGTAGATCTATCATTTCACAACTTGAATCCAAAAATTCTTCAAGGAACTATATCTTATTGTCAACCTTATCCTTTTCCATGAATGAACCTAGTTCCTTTGTAATGGAGTTTCCATCTTTAGTTTCCAAACTTGAGACCAAAGGGAATAAAGGGTTCCTATTATCCTCTGAACTTAAACCTTCTTAATATTTTTAAATTATTAGAAGGAATACCAAGAGGTGAATGTTGCAATTCAAGAGAATGGTAGAGGAAATGAACTCCAACTAATCCATCTCTAACATGATTCATGTCTCTACCAATCTCCTCTAAATTTCTCTTGACAAGACCTTCTAAACTAGTCATGTCTACAAGAGGACCAACCACCCCTCGATTATGCCCAAGGGGAGCCTCAACCAAATCCTAAGGTAAACAAGGCTTCATCTCATCCTTATGCATTTTGTTCAACCTTGCCTTCCTCTAAAATTCCTACACCTATAAAATACATAGCTATCTACACATGACAACATGGTGAAAACACAAGAAAATCCTATAGCATGACATGTTGAACCTGAATAACCAAATTCAAAAATAATTAAATCTATAAGTATAAATAGTTTGATGGTAGAAAATTTATACATATAAAAATATGATAAATGTGTGATTATTTTTCTTTCCAATCTATAAATTTTTGTTGTGCTTGGCTATATAATTGAGATGATCCACTCATAATGTAATGATAAAAATTTAGTATGTATGAAAGAAATATTTCTGAGACATCAAGCTACCATTCTACATAACTCTCATGGAAATAAGAATATTGTTTTATTTTAACTAAAGAAATTGTGTGTACTCTATCTTGAATTACTAATTAATTTTGAATTATATACTTATAATTTAAAATAATAGCATCCTTTGTAACATGGAATAGATAGGTTAATTAATGAAATAAAATGTATTTTTCTATTAAGAAAAATTTACAAATATATGGAACTCATACATTGAGAAATTGACTAAGACAACTCTATATTACATTAGAATTAAGATGCTCGAATATTTTATATACCTTCTTTCAATAATTAACATTAGAAATTAATACTTGGCTCATATTGTATAATTACACTAGAAACCAACAATGGAAGATTGAGAGTCTCAACTAAGAATTCCACCTTATAGATAAGATTCATACTAGACGCCAACAACTAAAGACCAAATTTCATAAATAAAGTTCATGTGTTATATATCATTCCTTTGAGGGGTCCACAAGTGCCATGAGCCTTTTGAAATCCTTCTCCATCTAAATGCATCCATTCCAAGACCATTGGGAGGTGGGTATCCCAAGTTCCTTAATTTCTTGTAGGAATTTAATCAAGAGTAGGACATTGTGACTTTGGCATGTAAATTTAAATCTAAATGTGCATCCAAAAAATACAAATTCAATAACTAAATTTAATTCAAAAAGTGGGCCATCTATGGCCTTCTATAAACTTCTCGAAGATGTCATTCCCATAAATGATAAATTAAAAGTTAAGTTATGACCTTCACCAAAATGACATGAAATTATCTTTCTAAGATGTCATATTTGCATAAATCCCTCAAAGAAATTTTTAACTAATTTTAAACACTCAAACAAATACATATATATGAATATATACTTCATTTATAAATTCTTGGAATATATCAATCCATCACAATTAAATTCTTAGACATCATGCATAATGTTTTTGATGTATTCACAAAGCCACCTAGGGTCTCATAAAACTTGAGTACGTGAATACCAATATGCATATCTAATGGTGGGGTAAATGGAGGGGGATTAGGAGTAAGTTCATATATATCTATTACTTATTTTGCAATCCAATATATCAGTTGGAGAGGTTGCATTTGAAAAGGAGTGAAGATAAGGTCTATTAAAATATGACTCACCATCTTCTCTATTCTTAGGATTTTGGATTTTATCAAAATATCCTTTGTTGATCTCAACCAATCTTTGCTTCAACATTCAAATCATTCACACAATCCTCCCTAAAATATTCAATATGTGAAACATAATTATGAGGAAGATACAAATAATCCTTGACATAGCTTTTTGTATCAAAGAATAATATGGTTCTATAATTTTAAACTATTTCCAATTTTGAAATCTAAATACAATCAATAATCTATTTAATCGAACAATAATCATATTTTTAAGGCAAACATAAATTACTTGAATCTTTTTAAGGTCTCTCATTAGATTCTACTTACTCTAACTTAAATTTAAAAAAACAACATTAAAATCCACAAAACAAATTTCAAAGACATAATAAATTATTACAATATTATTTAAAAATCTAATTGTAATGAACATGTTATATTAATAAATATTCAAATTTTAAATCTATGAAAATATATAACCAAATGATCCTTAGTTTTCATATATCATTTATGATGAAAATGTTGAATATTATAATTTTTTAGGCCAATCTTTAGGCACTATTTCACTATTGTTAAAATGATCCTTAGTTTATTTATTGTTTTTTTCATGATTATAATTTTTTATAATTTCTATTAAACTAAACTCAAAATAATGGTATATATTAAGATTCTTGTATTTATCCTACATTTGGGTTATGTTTGATTCTAGATTTATTATCACAATTAGAAGTTGTATAAATTGTTATTATATATTTTTCAACATATATAAAATATATGGCTGGATTAGTGAGATATTTATAACAAGTATGCAATATGAAGTCAAACTTTATTAGATTTTATTCTTAATAAATTAGTTTTAACGATTCAATTTATAGCTTTATGCAATCTATAAGTTTAAATAGTTTGATGGTATCTAAACTTTATACATATAAAAATATGATAAATGTGTGATTATTTTTCTTTCCATTCTATAATTTTTTGATGTTCTTGGCTATATAAATTTTGAGATGATTCACTCATAATGTAATGATAAAATTCATCCTCATATGGATTATTTTATATTATATTCCATTAAATTCATCCTCTTTATGAGATTCTTATGGAATATTGATATTCTAGTGTGAATTCTTAATTTTAGACATATCTTAACTAGATAAATTTAGTTTCAATGAAGGCAATAGAACCTTTTTTTTCACTTACATAATCCTATTTTGAAGTTCATTTATGTTAGCAACTATTAAATTAGATATTTTTATCCCCAATTATTTTCAAATAATTTTACACTAATCTTTGTTTTCTTATTCTTTCTTTCATTGTTTCATTTAAAATTTGAACCTAAGGATGCTATGTTATAGATTATAGTTGTCTTCCAATTCTTTTTAAATTGTTCAACCCTCTCATGGTCTAAATAATTTTGCATTTAACAACCATGTCTAAAGTACATTATATACCCAACCTCTTCCCCTATTTAACACACTCATAAACCTTGTTACTAATCTCATTCGACGAGGTGGAACAACCAATCTTAGAGGGATCCTCATCCATAGGAGAGAGAATGGAGCCATCAATCTAGGCTCTAGTACTATTCTAGAAATAGTAGAACTAGAAGCTAGAATCCTAACAATGATAGCCAAGTTGGATAATACACAAGTTTTCATTTTCAAGGGATTGGGGAACACTTATTGGATGGGTATTATTTCCCATTCACCACATTTTGATTAGGATTAAGAATTGAAATAATAAAATTCTCAAATTGGTATAAGAAAAAAAAAGCCCTTAGTGGAGGGCAGTTCATTTTTTTCCCATGTGCAACTCTAATAATAGATTTCTTAAATTCTATGAGTAAATGAAAAGGGAAGCTAACATGTCACATGTATCTAAGATTATTTATAAGATAAAAGTTATAGGATAAACAACATTTATAGTTTCCTTCTAGGATGAAATAAATAATCAAGTAGAAAAATTTATATACTTGTGAGGAAATCATCTATATTCTCCTTCCTCTTGTATTTACTTTCTTTATGAGACTTCAAGCCCTTCATGGATAAACCACTTGTAGCTCAATACCTTCCTCAATGGCTTTAAAGGTTAACCTTCTTACTTTTTAACCAAAATTGTAATAACATTCAATTTTGTGTAATTTATGTCCACTACTATTATTTTAATTCAAAATAATGTAAGAAATTTATATATTTATTTAAAAATTAAAAAATATTAAAATAATAGTTTTAAATTAATTGAAAACATGGTTTTACCCCTCTAATTTTGTGGAACTCTTTCTTAAAAGCTATTTTAGTTGAATTTTATATAATAGGCAAAGGAAGCCACATATGGCATTAGGACCTTCCTTGATGGTCTGTAAGTTAGGAATTTTCTAATTTCATTCATAGGTCTTGAGGTATTTTAAACAAAAGTTGTGTTTGGAAAAAGGTATATGGTACAAACTCCCAAAAAAATTAATGTTATATGTTTATGCTATTAGCACATGAAATTTTGGGCCTTAAAATAGTCACATCATCCTCATATTTTAATACAAATGAGACATTGAGGCTTTATGTCACTTATAATAGATCTACAATTAGTTGATATAGCTCCATTTAGATTAATCCATATATCCTAATTTCTATCAAATCATAGGGTGTCAATTTAAATAATTACACAATGAAGCACATACAATTTTTCATTTGCTAGTAGAGGAAACTATCTTATTATGCCATTAAAATAAAATATAGGTCCTCAATACTTTTCATCTTTATTTTCCATCATTACATTGAACCTTATAAGGGACATCTTCATTGGTAATCATCTAATGCATAAAGACAAATAATGTCAAACAATAGCTAGGTTAATTTTATAAATAACTAAAAATAATTTATAACATGGGTAAATAGTAGAGTCAATCACATAATCTATCATATGCTTATCAATCAAATTTCATAGATCATGTCTATTATTCTAATGACTAGCTTCCAAATAAAAGCATCCTTCTAAATAAATTAAAGTGTTCAATTATGCTTACATGTTACCAATTTTACTTCTTGTAAAATAATATAATCAATAGACTTAGAAATTATATTTACAAGCTTATCATCTATCTCATTTTCTTCTCTTATTTGTGCCTTCAATAATGGATGGATTGATTTTACATGACCACCAATGTTAAGTAATGATGCTTTGTGTGCAATCTAGTAATTTAAATTTTAGAACTATTTTAGATTATGTTTTAAATTTAAATTTTAGAATTGTTTTAGATTATGTTTTGTGTGCAATCTAGTAATTTGAATGTTTTGAAATTATTAAAAACTATGATAGATGTTGAATGTTTTTTTTTTAATGGTATGAAAATATTATTGATGATTAGATGAATTATTACAACTGTTTTAGATTTGTATTCCCTTTATCTAGATATATTATTTACCAAGGTCTCATTGCCCTTTTAGGTGTACATACATATATATAACATGGAAAATGCAGATCATGTTCCACCTCCAGATTCTTTGTTTGAAAATACCACTAATGAGATTAAAAAATTGAGAGAATCATTAGCACAGGGTGCAAACCCAAGGATATATTTTGAACCATGCATGTTAATATTGCATAGTTTAGAAAAACTAAGAGATCAACTTGAGAGGACTAGTGCATTTTCCCCAGATAAAGTAGCTACTATTCTTTCCTACATGCAGGAAGAAGTACATGGTGATGTTCCCCTTAAACAAATATAGGATACTGTGACCAAAGAAATGATAAAAAAACAATTGTTTTCCTTTTTATCAAAATGTATGTAAGGTTAGGGGATACCAGGTCACTAGATGTGTCGATCATGCTATGGCTGAATTGATCTACCCATGATTTCTCACAGCACATGGTCAATACACAAACAATGACTAGATTCCACTATATTTTGTTCAGTAGTTGTATGTTGAGGTCTATTTGGGACTCAAAGTTAACTACCTAGACATTCCACCATATGTTGCTCAAGGGCATTGCAGGATTGCCAATAGGCCCACCTATCATCGAGAAGATAGACTAGCCCCAGTGTTTAGGGTATTGATTGGTGAGACATCTCCTACTCTCACCCCAGCTCTAGCCCCCATAGTAGATGAGGTTTTCATTGCTTCAAACAAGGAAGCAATTGACACTGTAGGTGACATTGCGGCTACCACCACTAGGATATCTAATGATCGTGTAGGTCAGTATTTGATGTCTAGAAGTTCCTGATCCATGCCATTTTCAGCACAGTGGACCACCATGGATCCTTTAACAACAGTCGGCATACCTAATCCCACATAGCTTGATGCACTTACAAGAGATATGGCATGCAGGGCTCTGCATTATTTGGCTGAGGACCTATTCAAGACATATGCTCACATTGCATCAGACTATGGGATCGGTATAGAGCATGTCAAAGATCGTTTGGCACATGGATTTCATTCAACTCCAGGATCCCATCACTCTTAGCCGAGCACTAGTGCCTATCAGGATCCACCTATAGTTCATTCAGCAGTTGTATGGACTATGGGTTTTATTGATATGTTAATTGGTTTTGGTTCATCATCGTTGATGCCATGTCACCTTCATAGTCCTCCAGATTCATCATTTATGGCACAACATGGGATAGATCGAATGGATGCAAATTTTGATTCGTCGCTTGACCATTTGGTGGATATGGTGGAGGCAACCATTTTAGAGGACTTAGGTCATCCGATATTAGATGATGTGCATGTATGTGTGCATGTGCATGTTTCAATTCTTTTTTAATTATTTTTTAAATTTTTGTTTTAACTAGATATTCATGTAATTTGATATATATGTATATATATTGTTACAGGTGGACATACCTCATGTCACTCCTAGCCTTGGTATAGATTGTGTACATGATCTACGTGACTCTGTGGATGAATCTACTACCAGTAGACATGTGAGTTTTAAATTTTTATATATACACATGTATATGTACATGCAATATGTATGCATAAATCTAGATAGATATTTAAAAATACAAGTTCATTTTAAAATAACTTTCATAAAATTTATTTAATATAAATTATATGTATTTAACACATTTTGTACACAATTTTATTTGCAGGGCTCAACACATCCATTAGAGCAGGATAGTTCTCATTGAGATAGTCATTCGACTAGGATTCGACATTCATATTAGGCCATGCACACTAGATTTATGATCTTTACTGCATGTATTTTCTTATAGGATGATCTTTAGTATTCGAGATTTGATGATCTCTAACTTACATTTACTTATATGATATACATACATTTGCTTTTTTTTTATCTCTAATTTACATTTACTTATATGATATGTACATACATTTTCTTATATGATATATACATGCATTTTCCTCTTTGCTTATAACATGTGTTATGTTTATACAATTTGAGATGTATATGAACTTTTGTATTAATGCATATCCTCATATAAAGATTGGGAAAAAAATGTTTCAAAGTGAAGATAAACAAGTTTTTTGAAACTTTTTTGTTTTCGTTATCATATTGAATTTGATCTCTACTATCACGGGTTTTGAAAGATGAGAGAAGAAAGATGTGGGTTTCAAAATACACCTCCTAAATAGGTAAGTTTTTTCATAAATTTTATATTGTGTGATCATGAAAATGGACCTCAAATAAACTGCATAAAAGGAATTTGTGAGAAATGTGGAAATTTGGCTAAATTTCCTTCAAGAATTAAGGATATTGACCTAACAAAGATAGTAAATTACAAGAGGTAAATACTGTTTTTAGAGAGTTTATTTTTTTCAATTTGATTAGATTTTTATTTGAATTCTCTTTAATGTAATGTTTCATTGATTGTGTGGTTTATTACTTATTCATATATTTTACTCACATAGGTACAAGTATGTAAAGTTGCAAACAAATTTTGAGAAAGAATCCACAAGGTTGAACTATGTAGAAAAGGAGTTTCCCATTGGAAAATTTATGGAAGATTTTCAAAAATTGATACGACCATACATACAACATTCCTTTTTTGCTAAGTGGCAAGCACACAAATTCCAAACATTGAGAGATACTTTCCCACATGGAATAGTTCTATTAGTAGTTGACTTTGCAAAAAATTACTCCTTTGTATTACTTTTCAAAGTAGATCACTATTATGGTTCATATGTGCTATTGACATGCACAATCAAAATTGGATGGTGTTGAGAGTACAGATGAGAACGATCCATTAAGAAAGAATATCACTTTTATATTAGTGATGATAAAGAGCATGAAATGCTTTTTGTCCAACATTGCCTTATAATATTTTTTGAGAATTTGAGAAGCAGGGGTGTAAAACTTGAAAATCATTTTGTATTGTCAGATAGATGTGTTGCACAATTCAAATCTTCATGGCCATTCTATGCACTTTGTAGATATCATAAAATATAAAAAATACCACATGTTTGGAGTCTTTTTGAGAGTGGGAATGGAAAGGGTGAGCATGATGGAGTAGGAGCTTGCATCAAATGAGCTTTAAGAAAGCATCAAATGAGTTATCCAGAAGATCGTATAGACAATGTACATGATGTTGTTGAATGGTGCAAGATACACATTGAATCAAATGTGGTCAACACATCTTCAAGAACAAATCGACACATTCCACATAGAGTGTTTTGGGAGATATCGGGTATGTATACATTACATTAAATCAAAAATTTGAATTTACTTAAATTTAAAATTTATATATATATACATATTTGTTCACATAAGTTTGTTGTTGTACATGTATCTAGGTGTGGATAGAATATCAATGCATGGATACAAGAGGGTAGAAAAAAATATATCTTTACATTGTGTTAAGAGTTCATATAGTTGCCATGGATGGACATTAGACACAAGGGATTACTCTTGTTTTTGCACTGAGTGCATTGTGGGAAACTCTGATTATGCATGCAACAATCAAGAACTTGGATATGTTGGTAAATGGGATACGGTGCCACTAGTTGTTTCAGAAATATATGATGAAAACAAGGAAGAAATATTTGAAGACATTCCTTTGATTTCAATTGATTATGACCATATTTCAAGATTGGTTAGAAAAGGTACATGTGTAAGTTTTCAATAATTTAAATATTATATATATCTAGTTAATGATCTTTAGAGACATTTCTAATTTTTTTAGAATTTTTTTGTGCAAATTTGGTGTATAGGAGGTGCTTTTGCAGTCATAGCAAAGCCTAGAAACATCGAAGGTGTTAGCTATCATTTATTGTGTTGCATAGAAGAGAGGAATAAGCTAACACAACCTGAAACAAGTGATGGAATGTCATTTACCACAGGTGAGTTTGAATTTAAAATTTTATATACATTGCATTCACATGTGCACATTACATTATAAACATTAAATATATATTGTACAAACCTTGAGCATGAAAATTTTGTACACGTTCATATGTCTTACCTTAGGTTCATGTTTACCATGCAGGTTCTATTGTAGTGCAAGGGACATATCTAAAACAAGTCAAAGTTGTCCAGCATGGGATTCATTTTTTGTTGACTATCAACCTGATAACAAGGTATATCAATATAGTCACTTAATAATTTCTACCACCCTACATCTTCATGTAGTTCCACATGCACATGGCCAAAGAAAATGGAGATTAGATAGTGATGATCATCAAAAAATTCTACATGTTATTGAAGAGCGGGCTAACTAGAATCTTTGACTTAGATTATATCCATGGTTTTCAAGTTCACTTGTACCCCTATACATGTTCAAGTGAGAACTTATAGTAACTTATACATAGTTCTAAATTATTTTTTGTAAATTAAAATTATATGTACATATTTGCTCCATGGAAAATCTTAAGTTCAAGAATCTTTGATAGCATCATCTCTCACTTTTTTTGGTTGCATGTAAACCCATATATATGCTTTCAATCCTTATTTGAAACCTAGTGAATTTTTCTAAAATCATTTTGTTTAAATTACAATTATATACAACTTATATTTTTCTCATGGAATTCTTAAGTTCAAGAATCTTATATACAATTATATACAACTTACATAATTTTTTCCATCGAATTGTTCCATGGGCAATTATGTAAATTTTAAAATTAAGTATTATCTAATTATAAAATTATTGTACACATATATAAAGCATAAATCAATGCAAATAAAAAAATAAACCCTAACTCTTAAACCCTTAACCCTATAACCCTAAGCCCTTGTACCCACTACCCTTTATCTCTCTTCCACTCCCCCCTCTCTCTCTTGAAAGTCTCTCCCTCCTACCCACTCTCCCTCCCTCTCCTCTACCCTTAACCCTTAAACCCTAAACCCTTGTACCCCCTACCCTTTATATCTCTCCCACTCCCCTCTCTCTCTCAAGTCTCTCCCTCCTACACCCTCTCTCTCCCTCTACCTTAACCCTTAAATCCTAAACCCTTTTACCTACCTTTATCTCTCCCCACTCCCCCCTCTCTCTCTCAATATCTCCCTCCTACCCCCTCTCCCTCTCACCCCTCCACCCTTCCTTAAACCCTACCCTTTATCTCTCTCCCCTCCCCCATCTCTCTCTCAAGTATCTCCCTCCCCTCTCTCCCTTTCCCCTTAACCCCTAAGCCCTTGTGCCCCCTACCCTTTATATCTCTCCCACTCCTCCTTCTCTCTCTCAAGTCTCTCCCTCCTACCCCCTCTCCCTCTCCCCCTCTGCCCTTAACCCCTAAACCCTAAACCCTTGTGCCCCCTACCCTCTATCTCTCTCCCTCCCCCTCTCTCTCTTGAAATTCTCTCCCTCCTACCCACTCTCCATCTCTCTTATCTACCCTTAACCCTTAAACCCTAGTACCCCTACCCTTTGTCTCTCTCCCACTCCCCCTTTCTCTCTCAAGTCTCTCCCTCCTACCCCTCTCCCTCTCTCCTCTATCTCCTCTACCCTTAACCCTTAAACCCTAGTACCCCCCCTCTCTCTCTTAAGTCTCTCCCTCCTACCCCCTCTCCCTCTCTCCCCTCTACCCTTAACCCTTAAACCCTAAACCCTTGTATACCCCCTACTCTTTATCTCTCTCCCACTTGCCCCCTCTCTCTCTCAAGTCTCTCCCTCTTGCCCCCATGCTCCCTTTCTCTCTAACTCCCTCCATATCTCTCTCTCAAGTCAATGATATGGGCCTTCCATAAAATTTTCCAGCCATACCTTCCATTCTCTCCAACTGAAAAAATCCATGCAAGCCCATTAAAAAAACATAAGAATAGTTAAAGAATACCCATAAGCACAAAGCTAATGAATCTTCAACTTCATTGCTCAGATGATTTATAACATCAGAATAAAATAACCTTCTAGGTCTCTAAATCTTATACAGTATATGATATGAAGCAATTTCATCATTGTTGGAAAATCATTGCACTAAAAAGACTTCAAGAGAAAATAAAATCTAGGAGGTTCATAGGGTTGTAAATACATTAGAATCAAAATAGGAACAGCTAAAAAAGGAGTGACTCATAATCCTTTTAACCATAGTTTACATTTTGAGAATACAAAACTTTGGAATATGCGTCATCAAATTAGTTAGGTTGTACAAACGAACCTCATCTTTCAACTGAATATTATCAAAACATAGTTGTTGCTCTTGAAGACTGACTTCTACAATAACAACAGGTGCTCTACAGTTGGTGCATATGGGATTTATCATGGCTTCTTTAATTGTGATGTTCTCCAAGCTAAGCTTCTCGTTATCCTACCTGAGGAGAGTGTTTTCATGCAGACACTTGTGTTGAGCCTAAAAATCCAAAATTTGAAAAGCCATGATTATAAAAAAATAATCATGAAACCCCTAAAATTCGTCAATTTTGCAAGATTACTAAAAAATTTTTGGTCATTTTGTTAATCCTTGGACATACTTTCATTTGGGTTCACTAATTCTAGAACCAAAACTTAATCTAGCGTGGTGCAAGCCCTAATTGCTTACTTAGAAGATGCCTTTGCTTCTCATCCATGTGAGGGAACTCTTTGAAAAGCCTGTAGCAAACCCAAAATAGCAATAAATTCAAAAATAGTTCAATTCTCAACGGATAACAAGTATTGAATTATTTAGTGAAAAAAGGGCATGCGCTTCCATCTCTTGAATCTGTTGAGGAGTATGCATGTGATAGCACTTCTTTTTGGGATGGTTATCTTCTTACTCATCGCCAGATTCATTCCCTTCCATGTTGTCACTGCCTCTAGACCTGCTCACATGCTTTTCATCTCTCTGTAGATCCCAAGCTGAGACTCTCCACCACTGTTGCCAAACATGAATCATTTTCCTTCCGAGCTACTTTTTTTGTCTAACAATGCCCATAATAAATATATATTTACTTATATTTCTAAACAAAAAAAATTCCCCTAAGCAAATCAAATTAATACGCAGTTCCACATCAATACCCATGTTTTTATGATTTTTGGTGTAAGAGAACACCTACCAACATCAAGGAGAGCTTGGGTGTGAAGCTGTAGATGTTCATTCATATTAGACATTAGCTGAGGAGCAATGAAACAAGGCTGTGCCATTCCAATGTTGTTAGATGAGATCTCAGAAAAACCTTTTGTGTGAATCATTCCTACACTCAAGTAAACTACCCAACCCAAAACTCATCCCAAAATGCTTTTCAATCATTTCTAATATATATAGTTTTTAATTATATAAATTTAATATTATAATAATAATTACATATTATAATATATTATAATAATAATATAATTATTCAATTATATTGTAATAATAAGTATATTATTTATTATAATTTAAAAACAATATAATTTACATTAATATTAATATTAAATATTATAAAATGCAATGGGAAAAACAAAGAAATATATATTTAATAGAGGGGGTTCAACTGAACACCTTTAGCATGTTTGACCGAACCCCCTTATTTTCACCTCCACCCTCTTAGGCACCAAAATTACTCAAAAATTTTCACTTCGAAGCTCGATTTGAGAATGAAAATGGAGGAGATTTCAAAACCCAACTGGTATCAAGTTTCCCTCAAAACGAGCTATCCAACTAATCTATTTTTAATATTTTTGATTTTATTATCTATTTATTTTTTAAGTTTTATTAAATATAGGTTTTTCACTAAAAATGAAACTCTTTGCTCTGCACATGTGGAAAAATAGAAGATTATCAAAACAAAAAATTGAAAAATATGAGTGCACCAGATATTGGAGTCCTTGATCCAACAAAAAAAATAAAAAAGAATTTTGATACATATAGTAAAATTTATGCATTATACGGTCGTGTTATGTTTGAATTGTAATTGTTTTAACTTTGAAACTTGATTAAAGAAAAAATATTCAATAAAAAAATATCTAACCAAGTGGAAGCACTAGATATCAGAGTTACAAATCTAAATTTGAAGGAATTAGAATTTTATCCTTCAAGGAAAAAAAATTTATGCGGTATACGGTGTGCATCACTTTTTAAAAATGTTGTTTTCTAAAAAAAACCAGTTTTCATGGGAGATGGAAAAAGAAGTGCAATCTGATTCCAAAAATTTGAGAAAAATATTTTTAGAATCTACAAACAAAATGTGATGAGACTCTAGTTTGCATCATCTTCAAATTCCTCATGGTTTAACCGCTATAGGTGCTTGAATGTGAAGATTTAGTTAAAAAAATCAATGTCTAGTTTGGCCAAAAATTGTAAACCACTATTGTGGGATCACCCTATTTGAAATCGCAAAATAGCTACAATCCGTCGTTGGATAGCCTGAGGAGTATTAAAGAAGAAAATAGAGGACTTTTGCTCATTGAATTTTTGACTTGAAGCAGCAAGGTAGATATCCAAAGCTTTCCTAAAGGATTCAACTTCTCAAATACAAGCCAACCCCATAAGAGAGGTGTCATCCACAAACTAGAGATAAGAAAGTTTCGGCAGACTCAAACCCCACTGCCAACCATGAATCAAGCCTTGAGAAACCCAAAATTTAAGAAATCGACCTAGCCCCTCTGCCATTATAATGAGTAGATAAGGAGAGAGCGGATCCCTCTAATGAAGGCCCCTGGTAGCATCAAAAATCTCTAAAGATTCACCATTCACAATAACTGAAAATGAGGAAGAAGTCACAAAACTCAAAGTCCAACTCACCCAATTAGAAGAAAAACCAAAGGTCAAAAAAAGCTTCTATAGAAAACTCCATTTAACTCTGTTGTAAGCTTTGGCCATATCCAACTTGATGAACATAAGCCTATCCTTAGAGGTCGCCATGGAATGAATGACCTCAGAGGCTACCACCACCCCAACCAAAATTTGACATCCCGACACAAAACCTCCTTGCCCCTCAGAAATAACGATAGGAAAATAAGGTTTAAGCCTCTCAACAATCAATTTCGTAATAATCTTATGCACCACATTACAAAGCGTAATAGGTTTAAAGAATTCAAGCCTATCAGCACCTTCCGTTTTAGGAATGAGAACCAGAAAAGTAGCATTCAGAGCTCAAAGCATCTGCTTACTATGAAGAGACTCCCGAACAACCTCCAACAATTCCAAATTCATAATATCCCAAAATTCCTAAAAAAAATCAATCGGGAAACCATTAGCGCTAGGAGCTTTTCCTTTATTCATCCCAAACACCACCTCCTCCACTTCAAACAAAGTAATCAAATGAGTAAGAGAAGCATTCAAATCATCAAAGATTGAAGAAGGAACACAAGCAAGGACCATATTATCTTTAGCCTATGCAAGAGGGGAATCCTTAGTAAAAAAAGAAAAATAAAACTAACGAGCCTCTCTAGACAAAGCCTGTTGTGAAGAAATTGAAAGGCCATCAGAATTAACAAGAGAAGAGATATAACACTTATTTCGATGAGCTTGCAAAAAATGATGGAAGAAAGCAGTATTCTTGTCACCCTCTTGAAGCCAATCAATACAAGCCTTTTGTTTCAAAAAAAAATCCTCACGAAGCTTCCACTCCTCTGCCAATTTCAGAGCTTGGGACTTAGCATGTCCAAGAGCCTCTAAAAATCCCAAATTCTAAATTTGGCAAGTAATAATAGCAAGACAATCTTGTGCTTCCCTTTTCTTGGCCCAAAGATTGCCAAAACATAACCTATTCCATTGTTGAAGATGATACTTGACATATTGCAGCTTCTTAACAAAAGAATACATAGTTGTACCATATGTAGGGGCTCCATCCCACCACCACTGAGCAACAAGATCATACAAGGAAGAATCTTGAAGCCACATAAGCTGAAATTTGAAAGGAGGATTCTTTGGAATAGGAAAAGAAGAAGCAGAAAACTTAATTGGTAGACAATTAGAGCTGCACCAATCAAGAATCTCAGAGCAAGTGACTATGTTGCCACCCGCCCAAAAACTAGAAAAAAGAAATCTATCCAACCACTCAACAATCAATTCTAACCCATTCCATCTATTATTCCAAGTGAATATTCTATTAAAGGGTTTAACATCAACAAGAGCAAGAGAATCCACATTTTCTTGAAAAAGATATGAAGGACCAAGGCTAGGTAGCCCCCCTCTTTTCTCCTCCAAACACAACACAGAGTTGAAATCACTAGCTAAGATCCAAGGAAGATAAGGTGCACAAGACCTAACACACTTGATATGGGCCCAAAGTTGGATTTTTAAATGGATGTCAATCAGAGCATAAACATTACTAACCAAAATAGTCTCACCATATTCCAAAATCGAAGCCACCACAGAAATAGATGAATGGCTAGAAATCCACCAGCGAGGAACAACATTACATGGATCCCAAAAAAGAGCTAGACCTCTAGATTTTTTCCTATAACCAATGCACAGACACTAACTAGAAAACCAAATACGAGGAGCATACTAATGCATGAAGTCCACCTAAAGCTTAGTCTACTAAATGCAAAAGAAATATGGAGAATGAACCACAATCAAATCCTGAATAGCCTTTTGATGGGAGGTTCTATTCAACCCCCTTGCATTCCATGAGAGAATAATCATGAGGAATGTTGAGAGAAGTGGGTTAATAGACCCAGATTCCACCAGAAAATCCCCCGTAGATTTAATCTTGTTCACATCCTTCTTACGACCAACTTTAGAGATATTTTCAAAATGACCCTTCTTGAGAGGGCACTGTTGCACCCCTAGAGCTAGAGACAACCCTCGTCCTTTACCTAAAGTCAACACCTCCTTAGCTAAATCTACTAATAAAATATGATTCTACAAACCTGCAGAGTCACCAGGAAGCCCAAAATTTCCCTACTCCAAAGCCAGAGAATTATCTTTAACAACAATTGCATGCTCCAACACTGTATCAATACCAGTGGCCCCAGAAGAAATCTCAACAAGATACCCTCCTCTAAGGCTTGATTTTCCAAGACCTAAAAATAGTTGAACCCCTAATCACTCTGCCTGTCCTTATAGGCCCACTTCTGACCCCTCCCTTTAGCCCTCAACTTAACAAGAATAAAGGCATCCTTATCGGGCACACCCTCAGTCAAAGGAGCCTTGCCTTTATCCCCCTTCTCCACCGAAGGCCCTAATGAAGGAGGACAAGAAACCCTAGCCACTTTGGGTGCTCGATGACATTGGCACTAAAGGTGTCCATACTCATGACAAAAATGGCATTGAAAAGGAAGGCAGAGCCAAGACAAATTTCCAAAGAATCTGGCAAAGGATTATTTAATTCAATTTCAACACAAATACGAGCATAAGAGAATACCTTTTTATCCAAATTATTATGACCAATGGTAGTCGGCTTCCCCAACAAAGTAGCAATCTGGTGCAGAATATCCTCCCTTCAAAACTCTAGTGGCAGCCATGGTAGACGGAACCAAACAGGAACCCGTGAAGGCAGATCCTCTATCACATTAAATCCTCCATGCCAAGGCTTCATGAACAAGCCAACATGATTGTTAAACTATGGCCCTCCCTCAAAAAATTGATTATGATCCAAAATGCAAGAGAAATCCACCATGAAATAGCCATTTGTAGCCACCAAAATATCAAAGTCACCTTCAACCTGCTAGGACCGACAAATCTAGGACTCCAAAGCCAAGAGATGGGTATGAATACCCATGAACTTACAAACCAGAACATGTTGGCTCCAATAAGAAATGTCCTATTGTACCAATTCAAGAGAAATAACCAGAACTAGAAAATCATGACTCCTCGGAAAACATCAATTTACTTTCTTAAGCTTAGAGCTCTCACCCACAAAAGAGAAATCCATCGAATGTGCATGCATATCCATAAAAAAAACCTAAGATGGCTTCACACTAGCAAGCACCAAACTTTGAGGAGCCCCTACCATTCCACCACACCCAACACCCAACACTAAGTTCACTCAACTCAAAACTTCTCAAACTACAACACCAAACTTCTCCCTTGCCCTGATTCTACTCAACTCTAAACTTCTCCCCACACACTTCTCCAGCACCCTTACCACCCAATTCCACCCCACATGCTACAACAAACACCCACTGAACAGAGAAAATAATAAAAACCCCCCCGAACACCACAGATGCCACTACCACCTAAGAAAACTCGAACAAAGACCAGCAAGACAAAAAGAAAGCACATGCAAGAGCATGCACGTAGCCTCAAAGGTTGCATGCAGTTGCACCTGAGCATAGTAGCAACACCATCCGAAAGGTTCATCTAGTTCGTCAGGCTCTCACATGATAGTGTTGGGATTATATTTTTATTTTGGATGCTATGATTTTATTGGGGGATATTGGAGTTTGGAATTTAGACACAAAATATGGTTGTACCTAAGGAAAATGAAGTGGAATTTTTGGGTTTGGTTGAGTTGGTGGATAATGGTTGGTGTTTAAACCTTAGAAAGAGGTGAAAAATCAAAAATCAAAAATCAAAGGATCATATTTTTTTAGTTTTTTAGTTTCTTTTTATTTTTTGAGCTTTGCTGTAAACTAGGTTGAGTCACATATATTAAAATATAGAAAGAAATACACCAAGGCTTGAAATGATAATTTTCCCTTCTTGGACTAAAGTAGACAGTGTTGACCTAACATTAACAGACACCTAATACACATAAACAATATTAGAATTATTTATGTAGTTGAGTTAATCCCTATAGGCCAAAAGATATACTATCTATCAATTAATAATTAACTAGGGAAAGAAAGTTCATGTAACACTTATACACCCCTTACGTTGGAATCCAAAGAATTACTCAAATTTATCTCTATCTTATCACTCTAAAAGTATCTAGTGTGAGTAGCTTCTTAGAGCCAACTAGTATCTGATGAACCACAAGGAAAGATGACTAATGGTATTTATCTAAGATATATAAGTGTGTGTGTGTGTGTGTGTGTGAAATTTGTAAAGTTAGAATCAACACAAACCTTAATGGAATGAATTATATTAAAGATTCAAAGCAAAGAAGCTACTCTAAATTGCAATTTAACGAATCCTTCAAGAATGTCTCATTGTACTCTATTCTTAAAGATTCCTTTAACCCTTTGGCCCTCATATTTCTATGTGCACAAAGGCTGTTGTAATGACACTTAAGAAATGAGATTAGTATTCAACATGCAAGCCAAATAAGCTCCTACATGCAACTATACGATGAAAAAGATAATGGATGCTATGATGAATGGATGATGGTGTTTATGATGAATGGAAAAATAGTGATGGATACTATGCTAGTGATCTATATGACTCTATATATGATTCTACATATGCTCAAATGCAAGCTATGGAAAACTAAAATGATACTACATATGCTCAAATGCTAACTATGAAAATGTTAATCTAAAATGCAACTATGAAGCAAAGTGTTAGTCTAAGATCTAACTATGATGCAAAACATGATGTAAAAAGTAACTATAAGACTCCAAAATTCTCCCAAGCTCAAATGATGTTCCTACATGATAACTTTACTTCAAATGTAGATGCAAAATAAAATTCCCAAGGGTTGTATTTATATCCTTTTCCAAGCATATAGTGAGGTGGAAATAATCAATGGTCCAGATTCAAACAAGAAGAATGGATGGTGGAGATGGAGAGAATATAGATGTTGTCCCCTTGACCAAAGACAACATGCCATTTAGATAGAAGAATCTCTTGACCAATGGGCAACATTCCATTTGGATGGAATACTCAAGTGTGGGAAGAAAAGACCATGTGCCTTTAAAATTGGTGGAAGTGTGTGAGGAATAATCCATGTGCTTTTAAAAATTGGTTGAAGATAATTCTAATTAAAAATTAGAATTATTTAATTTCATGTGACCTTGGCGAGGTGGCACAAAAAGTTGTAGACATGTGCTCAAATTCCTAATTGAGATTAGTGAAGATTAATTAAATAAAGCAAGCTTATGGGAATTTTTTTATTTAATTCATTTAGAAGAATATGTTTTAGATTTGGAGAATTTAGAAAAATGAATATAAATAAATCGAGAATTTATTTATACATAGTTCAAATATTAATTAAATAGCTAGTATTTAATTAAGTAAAGGTGATGACCAATTTTAGGTGTATACATTTTGCCCCTTTTTGAAATAATGTGTTTACATATTGCTTCAAATAAAAATTTGATATTGATACTTAGAAAAGTTTTCGATGCCCCAGACGTTGATTTTTCAGGTACTAAGAAATATATGCCCCCTCGATAGATAAATCGGTGAAGTTTGGAATTTTGATGATTTGTCAATGATTGGATGATTGTGTGATGATGTTATAGTGATGTGATAATGATCCAATGTTAAACCAATGATACTTTGATATTAGACATGATATATCTCTCAAAATTTGATTCTACACTCGCTCCTTGAATAGTTTTGATTAGTTAAAACCCTTTTTTGGTAAAAAAGTAATAAATCCCACCATAATTCCCTCAATTAACCTTTAAAAAGGTAAAAAGTGGGAAAAGTGAATTCATTTGCACATTGTGATTTTGGAGAATTTGGAGAGTGGAGAGCTAGAGGAAGATAGTGATTCCATATCACAGGCATTGTTTTGAGCACATTCACCGCCATGGTCACCCTACTGTAGCTATACCTTTGATACACATTACAAGAAACCTCCTTTAGTCATTTTCTTTCTTTTTATTAGTGTTTTGAACTTGGTAAATAGGTGTTGTAAGCCATTTAAAGTCATTTTTGCACTTTTGGGGTATTTTTGTTGTTTTGGAGTCATTTTCCGGGTGTTTATGATAGTTTTGGAACTTCTTGTGCCTAAAATGGCACTTTTTATCCATTCTATGGTGCTTTTTGGGTCCCAAATGGCCCTTTTTTGCTGGTCTTTTGGCACTTCCTGTAGCCTTGAATTCATGTTTTGGCCTGTTTCAGTGCCTTTTGCCCCTAAAATGGCACCTTTTGCTGATTTTGTGGCACCTTTTGCTAATTTTGTGGCACCTTTTACTGATTCTATGGTGCCTTTTGCTAATTCTTTGGCGCCTTTTGTTGTCTTGGGGGTGTTGGAAGGGTTTGTCTTTGACGATTCTTGATGATTTTTCTTGTTGTTTTGCTTGTCTGACGATGTGCAATTTCTTAAAGTCCTCTTGATTATGTCAAGTGTTGCATTGTTGATGTCCGTTGAGGCTTGTATAATGTTCATGAATCATGTTAGTCATTGTGTTGTGTTGTTCAGTTATGCTTTTGATTGATTTCAATCTGATTGTGTGATGTTCGTTGCTTGATTGATTTTCAATGAGATAGTTGATGATTTGATCTCATGATAGGTGAGAGTTAAATGATAGGATAACTTGATGATGTATCTACCTCATGATAAGTGAGGATCGATGATAATATTGATGATGTCTCAACCTCATGATAGGTGAGGATCGATGATAGTACTGATGCTTGATCAACCTCATGATAGGTGAGGATTGATGGTAGGATTGATGATGTATCAACCTCATGATAGGTGAGGATCGATGTTAGGATTGATGATGTATTGACCTCATGATAGGTGAGGATCGATGATAGATTCATTGATGATTTTCTTGATTGATTGATTTGATAGATTGATAGATGATCTTGATCAAACATGATTTAATTGACTGATGATCTTGATTGAACCTGATGTGATTGAATGATGATCTTGATTGAACCTGATTTGATTGATGTAATATTGATTTGCTTGTCATGATATGATTAGGATGGCATTGATGTTTTCTAGTCTCGAGAGCATTTCTTGAAGACGTGGGATATGATTCATTAGTTGATGCAGGCTGATTTAGATATTATCGCACATTATGGTTTGACATCATTGTTATATATACCCCGGTATAGGATTAATAGGGGTTTGTTGACTACTTTGGTGGAGAGGTGGAATAGTGACCACAACACCTTACATTTGGCTACTAGGGAGATGACAGTTACTCTCGAGGATGTGTATCGTATCTTGCAGATTCTAGTGGTTGGAAAGATAGTTGTGTATGACAAAGTAGAGCAAGGCGGACTGATTCCTTGTGTAGGGTTTTCTAAGATGATCATGTTTCAAGCTATTGGGTCCCCTAGCAGGAGATGATTGGGAGATATGATCCTCTACCATGTGTTTTCTCCAGGTTTTTGGGCAGATTCCTTTGTCCTGAACTTAGGTCAAAGGTATTATTGGTGGGCTGGGGTTGGGTATTGGAGTGTATGATGTTGGAGGGGACCAAATATGCATGGGGTTCTTGTATGTTAGCTCATTTGTATCATGATTTGCACTAGGTTGTTTATTGTGGGGCAATGAGCCTCTCTTTTGAAGTTACGTTGTTGTAGATATGGGCAAGGTAGCATATAGCAATCACTCAACCAATGGGAGATAGATAACGACTAGTGGGTAGACCTTATGTGTTCAACTACACTAGTCTGTGTGTCTAGCATAAGATTGGAAAATTAGATTATTGGAGATGTGTCCTAGATGATCTGGAGACTGTGACATGGTGCCCTTACTTGTATTGTGAGGTGTGACCAAAGAATCAAGTGGAGATTCCCTACATGCTACTATCACGATACTTGATGGGATGAACATGTTCTATACTTGAGAGATATTTTTATTTCAGGGTTTGTCATCAGTTTGGACGAGTTTAGGTGATGCCTCAGGGGGTTTTCCATTATTCATGGCGACAACAAGATGTGTTAGAGTGGGGGTCATGCTTATCCTATGATGTTTCTTGTACCAAGTATTATACATTGGCACCATGTGTGTGGGATTATGCTCCATAGGTTGCAGATGCAGGGATGACAAAGGATTATTGTGATTATTTCTACACATCCCTTTTTGAGGTTATCAAGTCTTGATGAGCCATTTCCACCAGCTGATGATGATGACATGGCACTACCTCAAGCATGTGACGATGGTGCTAAGGGTGGTGGTGGGGGTGGTGATGATGGTGGCTATGGTGATGATGATGGTGGTGTTGGTGGTGGTAGCTTAGGTGCAGGGCTATTAGGTGCAGTTAGTAGTCACATTCTAGATTTTGCAGTTCCTAGACATAGGAGGAGTACTACCATACCTCAGTCGGTGATTCCTAGGATTAAGATTGGAGTCCCCTCTCATCAACAGTAGGTGTAGATAGAGTCATTACAGGCACAAATTTAGACTCTTCAGGGTGAGTTAGTGCAGGCTCAGGCACAGGTGGGATAGTTATAGGCTCAGGTTGGCTAGGTTCAGACACTAATGACTGAAAGAGATGCAGATAGGTAGAGGTACAACAAGTACATGCATAGGATTTCATACTTACTATAGAGAGGGATGTCGTGAGATGATGGGTAGAGCAAGTTGAGGCCATTATTGAGAGATTATAGAAAGTTGTAGTAGCTGTCAATACATCTGATTATTTCAGAGAGTTTTGGCACACTGCTCAGGAGGCTCAATTTTAAAAGGGAAAATATCTTGAGTTGGTTCCTCCCAAGTGGCAAGAGAGCTTCGTATAGTCTTGATCTAGTAGGTCTTGGTCTTAGATTGTTAGCATGGGTGTTACACAACCATTGCTTGGAGATAGGAGAGATCTTGGTGTAGGTCCATTAGGTGGAGGAGGTACCAATTCTGTGATGCCAACACCATCTGGGGGGAGCTCGACATAGCTCCAGTTAGGATAGAATATTTTTGATGTACTTTGGACATGATGTATATACCATTGTGACACTGATGATGTACTTCTTGTGTTCATACTTTACAATATAGTGCCACTTTTGATGTTGATGTATTTCATCATACTTTTGGATATCCTCATACACTTTGACATTATGATTTTGTTTTGAGGTTATATGATATGAAACAATGATGATTATCTGTGTCTATATGATGTTTATATGATGGTGATGATCATGATGATGATGATCATGATAATTATGATGGATACATTTGATTTCTATTTTATGATGCTATGTGATGTTCTGCATGATGGTGATATGATATGTTATGGATGGAAATGATGTGTTATGATTCTATTATTTTTTATGAATGATGTCTGTATGATGTACGTGATGGATCCTATTATGAAATGTGATGTTTTTTATGTTTTTGTACTTTTTTGATGCAAATAAAGGATCAGTGGGTGTATGTATGATGGATGAAATGATTGTGTGATGGTACCCAATTCTATGAGAATGTATGCAATGATGATCTAACATGACGATGTGATATAGGCAAGGATAATATGACATGATAATGCATGATGAATGATTCTATATGTTTTATGGATTTATGAAAATGATGTTTTATACTATGTGGAATGGATTTGATTATGCAATAATGATATGTGATGAAATTCAATGTTTATATTAATTATGTATGGTTGCAATGCAAATGATATATGATGTTTTGTAATGATGAATTATGATTATGTGATGCAAATGATTATGCAGATGATTTTTTTCTAGGATCTTAAGCTTAAATGATTGAATCTATCCACCTTACAAGAGTTGTGGGAAGGTTGTTGTTAGTTGATTCTTTGTTAAATTAAGCTTTCACAAAACCTGACATATTTCCTAATTCTTTTGGAAATGTGAAGAGACTCACTCATTTAAGCTTAGTGAACCACTTTCCTAACACCACTATATGAAATGATTTTGATTATTTAAATGAGATGTGATGCACATCTTTTTGTGTTTTCTGATGCAAATATGATGATGTGATGCATGGATGGATGAATGATGTTTGTAATGTTTTTTGATGCAAGCAAATGATAATGCAAGTGATATGCAACTAAATGAGAATGTCTTCTAATTGATGATAATGCAAGTGATGTGTAACTATATGAAAATGATGTGTTTTTGGTAAGGTCAAGTGTACTCAATCCCTTAATGCAAGAGATAACATCATTGTTGCAGCTTTGGAAATCCCATAAATATAGATGCAAACTAACATGGATGCAATCTACTCTAACCATGCAGATCTTATATGCAAAAGTTATCAGTCATAACAGCTGATTTGTCGTGCTTTTTATCATCATTGCGCCTTTAAAATGTTGAAAGTGAGTACAAGCATCAATGGTATATTTAGACCATGATGACCTGAGTACTACTTCCATGATGTTTGATAGTGCAAGTTAACACAAGCATCTAATTATAATTAAATTGAGATGACCTGAGTATTGCTTGTGTAAACAAATAAGAGTTAACTAGTTTCCTATGCAAATTTAGAATGTCATCAATGATACTTTGTAGAGCACGTCCCATGACAATTTGCACAATAATAATGATCAACTCACAGACAAAAGAAAAAGAAAAATCATACACCTTCCTAGCTCCTCTAGTTTGATAATCATCAAGGTGTTCCAAAGATATGATAACAAAAGTCCAAGTACAACAATTGAACATTTGTGTTTAATGTGATAAACCCATGATTCATAAAGAACATCATCCATTTGAAGTTCGCTTTTGATTTGATTTGGCTATTTTGATTTGGGTGTTCGATGTGTTTCAGTTTGTGTGATTGATGTTCAATGTTGAGTTGCACTATGATCATTGTTTTGGATTGTGTTTGCCCCACTATTGTTTGTTTGTTCGTTCAAGCTCAAATTTTATTGCCTCTAGTGAGTTCAAGATTTTTCCCCCAGTCAAGGGTGAGACATGACCGCGATGCCAGGATATGTACATGGAGCTTTCAAAGGATAGGCAGATGGATGGTGAAAGTGAATAGTCGATATGCTCAAATAGATGGAAAAGCTAACCTATCATAAATAACGCATATTGTCAGGTTTTCACTACTTGTTTTTATTGCACTTTTTCAAATTTTATGATTTTTTTGATCTTTTTGATTTTTCACCTTTTTTTGTATTTTTCTCCTTTTTTCATTTTTTTGTATTTTTTATCTTTTCTGATTTTTTTTGTATTTTTAATCTTTTTCTGATTTTTTCAATGTTGCCAAGATGCCTGTTTGCCAGGTTTTCATCCAGGAAACCATTTTTCCAAGACATTTTCTGATGTTTTTGGTATTTTTCAAGACCTCTTCCGATGAAATGATATGATATGATTGTTTTGAAGGAACAAGATGCCCCACAATAGAGGTATTACAACCATGGATAAATGATAGATCAAAATGAGAGATTCATTGCAAAACATGTCACACAAGCAATATATCTCTTGTCAAAAGATGATAATGGTTGATCGATTAAGATTCTAGGAATGATTGATTCCATAAGGCATGATGATGATAAGTACTTAGGATCACTAATTTCCTCTAAGTACAATAAGATTGATGATTGTTGATGATTGATTTGACAAAATATATGAGGATTGGATAATGTTTTACAAATAGGCTCAAAAATGATTTCCATGATAAGATTCAAGGTTGGAAAGGGACATGATGAGATGGTTTTTGATAAGCTAGGAGATATGGAATGGAAGAAAGCAATGATAAAGATAATGAATGGGATGATCAAGATTAACTAGATAGGATACAAACACAAGGCCCAAGTATTTTTCCCCTATTCCTCATCAAGACCAAGGATAGGAAGAAAGGATGTATTTAGAAAGAATGATGGGATATGGATAAGGCAAAGGATATGGTATGGAAGATATAAATAGAATGTATAGGATAAGATATATAATGTTCAAGAAGATCCTTAACCTTATTGAGATCAAAGGTGGGAAATGTGGAGGATAATATATGCATGATAGGAAGATGGAAGAAGGACTTAAGCATAAAGTTTCATGACCAAATATCCCTTTAATAAACCATGGCAATGGGGATTAGACTCATAAATGTTGGCCTATAAAAGGTATGATGGAAGAAATAAGGACTTATCCAAAGGTTTGGATTAAAGGAGAAAAATGGGGGATGAATGTTGGGTGACGTATAGTAGGTGGGAAGGCTTGTTGATGGATAGATGGAAAGGATTGCAAGTTCAACTTTGGCACACACCTTGAAGGGTGTCGAAGTGATGGAGGAAAAATGGATTTGGAAGTTGAGAGGTTTTTAGATGGAGGATTGGAGGAAGCTTTGGTGTCAGAAAATTTGGATGCCAATTTAGATTTTATTGCTGAACTATGAGACTTTTTGGAATCCACATGAATTTTGACTTTGATTTTTTCTTTGTGGGCCTTTGTGGTGTTTGAGATTTTTCTTTTTAATTTATGGGCCTTTGTGGCCTTTTGAAATTTTATTTTGATTTATGGACCTTTGTGGTCTTTGAAAATTTCCTTTTTTCTTTGATGGGCCTTTGTGGCCTTTTTGATTTATCCTTTGATTATGGATCAAATTTTCTTTTATTTTTGCATGCCTCTTTGAGGAGACATGTTGATCTTTTGACCCATGTGGATTTTGAAATGGAAGCTTTTGACATTTGGCACCCAAGCTGCTTCCAAGAGCAATAGGAGAGATGGATGGAGATGAATGGTATGGAGGTATCATGGATGAGTTGTTGGAGGTAGAATTTTGAAAGGGCATCAAGGATGTGTGCCTTTTTTGTTCTTGAGGAATAAGATATGGACCTAGGATAGATGGTAGTTTTGATGGACTAGGACACTTAGGTGTATAACCAAGGCCATGGTAATATGGGTTTTCTTGAGAAAAAAGGGGTTCTAGGATACCTTGTTCATGAAGCCCTAATCCTTTCCCTTTGTAGTTCATACTTTGACACATTCATTTACCAATGGGATATGTATTGTTTGTGAAACAAGATGCAAGTCCATTTTGGGTAGGATATGATATGGATGAAAGGATAGGTTTTGGAAATAAACCAAAGTGGATAAAGGTGGAGGATCCCAATTTGTAGGTGTGTGGCTCATGGATACCTTGATTAGGTGTGATAGGATCTTGACATGGGGATGATGGAGTGTTTTGATCTTGACTTGGAAAATGATCACAAGATGCATGAGATGGAGTAGCTTACTCTTTATTATGTGTGGAATCATCATGAAGTGGTATGGAAGGCATATCTTGATATTGATGAGGAAAGGAATCATGAGATTTTGTGGAAAGCATATCTTGATCATAAAATGGTAGGACATCATTAGATAGGATGGAAGAACTATCATGCTCCTGGGATACAATGGAATCATGAGATGGTATGGATTGATTAGATGTGTTGGAAGGAGTCCACTTGGAAGAATACTTTTCTCTTGAGATGGAAAGGAATCATTGTGGATGAAAAGTGAAAGGATGGGATCATCATATAATTCTTGAGAGATGGGGTCTTGGTCAAAGATTGGAAGAACTCATGGAATTTTGGTATCATTGGATAAAGTGGAAAGAATTTTTTGATCTTGAGGTGTAGAGGATTCTATGTTGTCATGTTTTGGACTAAGAGATTGACATGAATCATTAGATGCAGAAGGTATGATAGAAGAAGATGGGCGGATGGAATTTTTAACTTGGGTGAAAGAATCCTGAGATTTATTTTGACTTATGGGAGATGAAGATAGATGTATGACATGGAAAGATTGTTCAATATCATTTGTGTTTGAGGACTGAGATTTGGGCTTCTGAATTAATTTTTTCAAGAATTCAAAGAAATTGAACTTGGATGATGTAGTTTTTGGTGGAGAAGGTGTCATGTCTGTATTTTTGTTATATGTATAAGAATAGATGTTTGTGTCCAAAAAATATCTTTCTATGGTTGTTTCCCTTTGCATATCCCAGATTTTTTGTTGAAGGTTTTTCATTTGATGAACTAAAGCATTCAATTGATCCTCATCTATTTCAGCCATGGTGATTTGAGTTTCAACTTCCTATTCTTTGAGTTTAAATGCTTTTGTAATCTCAATGATTGGATTTTCAATGGTTGGAATTCCAATGGTTGAATTTTCAAGATTCAAGTCTTCAATGTTTTGATTTTCAAGTCCTTTTTCCTTAAGTTTTTGTTTTTGTAACCTTGCTTGAACGGGCATACAACTGTTATAGTGTAGACTAAACTTTGATCTAAGTTTTGGAAAAGTACCAAGGATTACAACTAAGTCAAATAGAATGACAAATTCTAATGACACTAAGTTTGATTTGACTATATAGCTTCATTTCATGATGAGAGGATGATAAATCCTGATGACAAAACTAGGATTAATAATCAAAGGTGTGATAAATTTGATGATTTTGGTACTTTGAGATGTTAGTTCTTGGTCGAGGTTAGAGAATTCCACTTGTAGAGGTCAATTTTAACAAGTTTAGAATTCTAAGGTATCTAAGGAATGATTTTGGACTTGAGAAAATTCTGAAATTTTGGTTCAAACTTGTGAAACGAGATACTCAAATCTTTGGAAAAGTCTTGGATTTTGACAATAGTAAAATGAGTACAAGTTGGGATTGTTCTTTGAAGATCTTTTGTAAAAATTGAAGACCAACCTCTCTCTAAATTCGTAGAGTGTTGAGAGATGTTTTTGATGTTCTCTTAGACTAAGAACTTTGGACTTGGGTTTCCAAATTTTAATCTTTCATGAAATCATTTGATAAAACACATGTTCAAACTCTGTTTTACCTAAGGAATGGTTGAACATTGCTAAGGATTTCTGGGATGAGACTGACTATCAAACAGGAGATGAAACTAAGTCATTGTTTTGTGGTCTGCAAAATGTGCCAAAATAGAGACAAAAATCACCAAAACAAGTGCAAGAAGCACCACAAAAAGTGCAAGAAGCACCAAAAAAAAGTGCAAGAAGCACCACAAAAAAGTGCAAGAAGCACCACAAAAAGTGCAAAAAGTGCCACAGAAAGTGCAAGAAGCACCACAGAAAGTGCAAGTAGCACCAGAACAAGTGCATGAAATGCAAGAAAGTTTTACAAGGCTTTGTAAGTAGGTTTTAACTCTAGTAAATTGGACAATATGTGTGAATACAGGTGCAAGATGCTCCAAAAGGCAGTCAATATGCACCAGAAGGTCTACAAGATGTGCCAAACTAGAAGAATAACACTATTTTTTGGAAGTTGGTTTTATTTTTTAGATTTTCTAGTTGGAGGCTTGGTTGTTTCAATGAATGTAATTCTGAATTAGGGTTTTCATTTTTGACATGTGATATTTTGTTTGAAATTTGTTTTGAAAATGCTTTGATAAAGACACATCAAGCAATGTATAAGCCTAAGGTTGTGAAAGATTGTATTCTTTTGGATTCCACACAAATTGCACTTATTCTTAGCAGATTATTAGATGCTTGACTGCACTGGCTCCCCTCCACGAAACTCACTTCTATAGGGCATTCAAGCATCAATACCCATGAATCTCCTATGGCATATTTATCATCTCTACTTAAAACTGCGAGAATGTGGATGCCTTCAAAACAACCATTGTTGCACCAAAGAATAGATAAAGGTTTTTGGCCAAACTATAACAAGGGTTCTAGTACAGACATTATGTTTGTGGGGGATAATCCATCGGGTGAGAGACCATTGTTTCCCTTCTCGTCTGAACTATCCTTGTGATACTTGCCTTTGTTCAAGTACCCACATTTATATCCTGGTTCGAAATCACTTTGCTTTAACGTGTTAACAGTTGGGTCATTCCCTTGGGTGATTACTTTTTCCCACAAGGCTAGCCCTCTAAGATAAACAAAAGAAATCAAGTATACCCGTAGTTTGATCAATCTTTATTCCACATGAATAAAGAGAGAACACACGCTATATACTCCACTCACACTCACACACAAAAAGTGAATGGGTCTAGCTTTTTGGTCACCCAGATAAGGGGAGACCATTTTGTGTGTGTGTGAAATTTGTAAAGTTAGTATCAACACAAACCTTAATGAAATAAATTATATTAAAGATTCAAAGCAAAGAAGCTACTCTAAATTTCAATTTAACAAATCTTTAAAGAACATCTCATTGTCCTTTATTCTTAAAGATTCCTTTAACCCTTTGGCCCTCAGATTTCTATGTGCACAAATTCTATTAGAATGAAACTTAAGAAATGAGATTAGTATTCAACATGCAAGCCAACTAAGTTCCTACATGCAACTATACGATGGAAAAGATAATGGATGCTATGATGAATGGATGGTGGTGTTTATGATGAATGGAAAAATGGTGGTGGATACTATGGTAGTGATCTATATGACTCTATATATGATTCTACATATGCTCATATGCAAACTATAGAAAACTAAAATGATACTCCATATGCTCAAAAGATAACTATGAAAATGTTAATCTAAAATGCAACTATGATGCAAAGGATGACATAAAATGGAACTATGAAGCAAAGTGTTAGTCTAAGATCTAACTATGATGCAAAACATGATGTAAAAAGTAATTATAAGACTCAAAAGTGATCCCAAGCTCAAACGATGTTCCTACATGATAAATTTACTTCAAATGTAGATGCAAAATACAATTCCCAAGGGTTGTATTTATAGCCTTTTCCAAGCATATAGTGAGGTGGAAATAATCGATGGACCAAATTCAAACAATAAGAATTGATGGTGGAGATGGAGAGAATCTAGATGTTGTCCCCTTGACCAAAGACAACATGCCATTTGGATGGAAGAATCTCTTGACCAATGGGAAACATGCCATTTGGATGGAAGACTCAAGTGTGGGAAGAAAAAACCATGTGCCTTTAAAATTGGTGGAAGTGTGTGAGGAATAAGCCATGTGCTTCCAAAAATTGGTTGAAGATAATTCTAATTAAAAATTAGAATTTTTTAATTTCATGTGACTTTAATGAGGTGGCACAAAAAGTTGTAGACATGTGCTCAAATTCCTAATCGAGATTAGCGAAGATTAATTAAATAAAAAAACTTATGGAAATTTCATTATTTAATTAATTTAGAAGAATATGTTTTAGAGTTGGAGAATTTAGAAAATTGAACAATATAAATAAATTGAGAATTTATTTATATGTAGTTCAAATATTAATTAAATAGCTAGTATTTAATTAATCAAAGGTGATGACTGATTTTAGGTGTATACAATAAGATTCTAAGGGTGTCCTTGATATAACTCAAGGGTAATGAGGCTTAATATGTGAAAGTGAAAGTGAAAGTGAAAGTGAAAGATGCCAAGAAATCAAGAGGATAGGGTAATCCACTCTTAGCCTTCAGTTCCCCAGTGTATAAAATTCTTGGGGACTTAACAGAATGAAAAAAATTACCTTCCAAGAGGCATGTCTTTTGATTCACTCCTCAATATTTATACTCCACTAGAATCCTAGATTTGAGGTCATCTAATTGGTGATTAAACATAAGGTAGTCCTCCTAAAAGGAAACATGGGAAGAAGTGTGTGTTTTTGTTTCTCAAGATCATGCATCTATGCGAGAGAAGAGAATATTAATACAAGTGGACAGTAAAAAAAATGTAACCAAAAAATAATAAATTATATATCAAATTTAATCTCTTGGCCTCCCCAAATGTAATTGCAATGTTCATTTCACACTAGAAATTATTTTTCATACTGATGTGCAAGGAGGAATTCATAGATTTTTAAAAGACCAAATGGATAATAGAAATTTGATGAAGGACGAGTAGTTAACTTAATTGATTGTGGAGTTAGCTCAAAGAGGTGGAAGAGTAACTTAAATTATTGAGGAAAATTATTATTTCAAACTCATGAGAAGATACTAGTGATTTTATTTTAAATGGATAAATAGATGAAAAAGTTACTAACTTAATGGAGTTAATATATAAGAAGATACTTAGGAATTTATTATTTCATTTAATAGATTATTGGATCATTAATTAAATAATAAATAAATATTTAATTAAAAGATTAATAATGGAAGATGATCATGTAAATAATTAATTACAATAAGGGTGTGATAATTAATGATGTGATAATTGTTAATGATACTAATGGATAATAAAAAAATAGGACAATGATAATAATCAATGGAGGGAGATACCAAAGAGGGAAAGGAAGATATGGTATAAATTATGGGAGATATTTTGATGGAACTTGTTTCATGTGCACAGAAGAGAAGGATATTGAGAATCTAAATGATACCAAGACTAGGGGAATATTAGGAAGAGATCTAAAGGTAGCACAAGAGCTAGAAATATGTATATGAAGAAAGATAAAACCCAATGGAAGAACAAGAGAAGGGTTAATCATTTATGAGGAGATCTTTGTTGAGAATTTAGATACTATATATCTATAAGAACTAGTACAAACGAAGAATTTTTTAGGATGATATGAAAAATTAAAGGTAAATATTGTAAATTCACCATTGATATTGGTAGTATAGATCATTTAGTATCCAAAGAAATGGTTGATAAAATTACTAAATAAAGTTTCAGAACTATTGATAGAGTACAAAGACACCATATTATATAATATATCAGATGGATTACCACCAAAAAGGAGTCTATATCACCACATGGATCTAATACTATGGGTTCAATTTTATAACATGGTGGCACATAAAATCACACCAAGAGAAAATTAAGAATTGAACTAGCAAGTGTAAGAACTATTGAAGAAGGGTTTGGTCAGGGGGAGTTTTCCCCCATATGTAGTACTCGTAGTACTAGCACCAAAGAAGTATGGTGAATGGAGGACATGTAAATTCTTTAGAGCAACAAACAAGATCAAAATCAAATAAAAATTCACATTGCTAAGGTTGAATGACACAATGGACTATTTATGTGGAGCAAAGTATTTTACCAAGATTATCTTGAAGAGCAATTGCCACCAAATAAAAATCAATGGAATGAATGGAAGACTACATTTAAGGACTATATGAATGGTTGGCCATGCCCTTTGGGTTAACTAACATACCACTAATTCTTTTAGTGGGATTTTTTAATGAATGGAAACTATTTGAAATTGGGACCAAAATTTTTGGCAAATAGGGCAAGCTATAAATGGGACTAAATCACTATTTTTTTAATGAAAATTTAGTTTAGTGTTCATTAAATCACCTCATATTTATATTTTATTAAACTTTTAAATTGAATTATTTCACCATAGTAAATAATGCATGATTGGAACCTAACCACTAGAATTTTATAATATCATTGTACTTATTAATTATATTTTCCATTAAATATTATATTCCTATTTTTGGGTCCATATCATCATTATTATTAAATTCACACTTGCTTTTTAGGGTCATATTCACTTTGAAATTAACATTTGATAGGATCTATCATTAAAAATTGTATATAATTAGGCTTGGTAACAACAAGACAATCAAATAATGAACACAACTCTTTCTTTCCTTTATTATCATGACCTCTAAATCCTAAGACACCTAGGTCCTCAAAATTGATGATTACAATGAATATAGATAATATAGGATTCATGTATTAATATTTTTTTTAAGCTTACATGGACAAGAAATCAAGATTTTGTTTGGGTAAAAGTATAGAACTATGACACTTTTGACCAACTTATCAACATAAGTGTATTTGAGCATTTCCAACTAAAAATTATTTGTGCTCAAACATATGGTCTAGCTAGATTCATTCTAGCTAAGTTAGATATGGGCCATAGATTTTTCAACTAGAAATGTCCACTAAATACACATTTTGCACCACGTTGGGACCAATTTATCAAAAAATAAAATTATTCAAAAAAACTGTTGTTTCAACAATTCCTACTCTTGTAAATACCATTTTAAAAAAATATTAAAAATACTATTTTTCAGATTTATAAGTATAGTTTTCAAATATATAATTTTTTATTAGTTTAATTATTTTTTATTTTTTATTTTATTTTTACTAAAATTAGGTCATCAACACCAAAATATAAGGTTTATTATCTTGTAAGAAAAATAATAAAATTTATTCTAAAATTTTGAAAAAACATAGAGAAGATTCTATGTCAAGATTTTTTTAATATTTTGGATAAATAATTAAGGTAAAAGGTTATGTCTCATGGAAATAACTATGTTTTTAGTACAAATTTTTTAAGATTTATTAAAAATATATTTAACAAAAGGAAAAAAATAAATCCATGAACTAAAGTTTCGAGTTATAAATACACACAAAAAAATAAGAGATTTTTTTTACTATATAAAGAGTGATGTGGACCATTTAACATTATTTTTCAATATTTCATCAACAAATAAATAATACTATATATTTTAGGAAACATTATATTGAGGCAATTTTTCAATTGTTCTAAGAGAATAAAACCATAGAATACACTAAAAAATATAGATTTAATTTTATTTTTTTGAGAAATATAGATTTAATTACTTTGCATCATTTCAAAATTTAAAACATATATGTTACTTTATAGTGATTTAAGTTTAAAAAATTGGATCAATGTTGGTCATTTCCTTTATAAAAGTGTGACATAGCTTTATAATTTTACTCATTTATAACTTGTGATAAGTATTCAATTGATGGAGTCAAGGATGGGAGGTTTTGTCAAACAACCCATTCAAGTAGCCATAACATAAAATTCATTCTCATAAATAAGAACCCAATGGAAAATATTTTAAAATCTTCAATTTCAACAACACATTGAGAATATAAAATCCTCCTTGAAACGATCTACAGGCAAGAATGCCTTCAACTTTTACAAATATGGTTTAGAAAACTTAGAAATCAGCTATAGACCTTATCAAAATAGCAGCAACATCACCTCTCTAACTTCTGAGCATGGAAAATGGGGCACCCAAATGCTCTCCTCCACACTTCTACTTTCCTTTTTCCTTTTTTTTTTCATCTTAGAACTTCTAAACCCCATCAAATTTTGTCTACCCATGCTCCTTGACCATCATGAATCATTTAAAACACCTTTTGGATTTGGTGCACCTCATTCTTATCTTTCTGAATCATTTTAAAATTCTTGATTTTGATTATGTATGAGAAAGTTATGCCATTTTTACTAAAATTGGTCCTCTTAGGTATGAATCTAGTAATCTCCCTCACCCAATCAAACCTTCTGAATTCCCTTGACTCTTTTATTGGCATTTTTTTTCTCCTTCAGGTATGCGAATTTAATTTTCATTCAAAATTGTTCTTCCCACATCAAAACCCACTCTCTCAATGCCCCTGCATACCACTTCTTCAACAAAATTTCATTTTTTTCCTTCTTCTAGAATGGAGTTACAATTTGCAATAAATGCCCACTCACAGGCATGGGCATGAGAATTTTCCTTTTGTAAAAATTAACAAATCTCAAAGATATTTAAATAATTAGCAAGTGAATCAATTAATCCATTGATTTTTCACATTCCAACATCAAGCCTTAGTGTGCTAGAAGAGTTCAACATTTAAATAAATTGAGCCTGCAAGGAAAATGGTGCAGGAGTGCCTTCACATCATCATGATTCCATTTTGTAAATAATTCCATTTTTCCATTTGTAGGGGTCATTCAAAGTCATTTAATGAGTAACTGCATAGAAAATGTAAAAATTGCCAACAAAAATGTCAAATTTGCAAAAAGCGTAAAAAGTTGCCTAAAAGCAACATTAAGGAGTCAATGAGGGTTTGGTCAGTTGAGGTAGTTAGGAAGTTAGAAACTGATGTAAATTCCTTTTAAAATTATTTGTAAATCCTTTTGTCTTTGTTGGTGATTGAATCCTTGAAGAAAATAATGGAAAAACTCTAATTTTTATGTTCATTTCTAGAAAATCAATTATTTCCGGCCATTGTACGGGCTTGTATGGATTGTTAATGGTGAAAAAATGGTTGTAAGTTAAAGATAAATCAATCACCTTCCTTTTCAAGTTAATTTCATGCATTTTAGTTAAGATTTGTGGAGGATATAATCATTTTCCTAAAAATTGTCTAAAACCCTTGCTAGTGTAACAATAGACAAAAGAAAATTTGTTTCTCTTTATTGGCTTGGTGAAATCATCTAAAATTTTATGTGAATGTTTGTTTTGATGTTATCTTTCAAAATTCAAAGTTTTGGTGGCTTATCTTATAGTCTTTGGTGAGAACAAGGAGGCCCCAGGTCTTTGTTTTCATTAAAAATTGAGAAAAAGATAGTGAACAAACCTTCTTACCATGTTTGATGATTGAGAAAAGCATTCTCTTTGGTGACAGTGTCTCGTAAAGGCTTATGGGAGTGTCGTGAATCATTTTCTACAATATTTAGTAAGAGAACAAGTTTAGATTCTTCTTTAATGTAATTGTCCTTTGTAGACAGTGAAGTTGTCCTAAAGAGGAAATGTATTAAGTTGTTATGTATTGTAAATGTCACAAACTCATCAAATATTTGTACAAAGGGGAAGTCCACATGTCTTTTTAATCTTTCCAAGGTTGGATACATGAAGTAACTTGTGTCTTGAGTTGTTTGATGGTGATTATCCTTTAAGGATAGAGTATTTGTAGCACCTTAGGACAATCATGAAGAACCAATAGAATTTGGTGGGATAGATCATTGACATGGTTTGTTTTGGATTCTTGGTGAGTGTTAAAGGTTATGGTGATCATGTTTTTGTCAAGACTATTAGATGAGTCTTAATTTTTCTTGAATGAATCAATGTTTTGGAGGATGCACTAATGAAGTATTTTGAATCCTTATAACATGCAATTGAAGATTGTACTTATAAACTAAGGTGATTAATGGTGTTTGGTGGCTCTAATTCCATTTTGGAACTCTATTTTCATAAGTGAATTAGGTTTTGAAGTTGATCAAGTTTGGTAACTTCCTTTGTGTATAATGCTCTACATCAATTTGGCATTAGAGCCCGAGAAAGATATGGGCTGATAAGTTGGTTGTGGTTTGTGGTTTGTAGTTGTGTGTTTGGTGGTTGTTTGTAGGTAAGTGTGTTGTGAAGCAAGGAGGATATTTCTTGAGAGGATGGGTAACTTAAATAATCATTTGCAAGGAAAGTAAGAGAGAAAGAAGAAGAAGAGACAAGCTAAGTTTGATAAAGAGCTTGCTGAGATAAAACAAGAGATGGAAAGGATGGATAGAGAGTTCCAAGAATCTATGAAGAGGATAGAACAAATGATGAAGCAGGCAACAAGTTGGCACCTGAAGATAAAGAGAAGAGTCACATGGCCTATAAGGAAGATAGTTAAGAGAATAAAGAAAATGAAGGTAAAAGAGGAAGAAGCCTTTGAAAATGCAAGAGAAGAATTCATTAAAGAAGATGTTGTAGAAGTTTCCAAGCATGAAGATATGAAAAAGGACTTGATTATTGTAGTTGAAGACATAGAAGGAATTATCATGAAGTAGTTAATCTTGGAGGTTTGCAAGGAATTTCAAAATGATGGAGGTATCATGATTGTCACCTTATATCATTTCATTGTGTTACTAATGCTTTGGACAAAGGATTGTTTGCAGGTTGAAGGTCAAAGAGAGAAGCATGATCTTGAGGTGTATGAAGGAATGAAGAATCTAATTTCAGAGGGGAAGCATGGTAGAAAAATAATTTACATGGAAAAATTTAATCCAAAAGTGAAAATAAAGGTGATAAGAAGCAAACTAGTGGCAAGGCATCTCAAGAAGGCAATTTTGTTGGCAACAACACTTTCAAGTGGACTTGAAATATTTTTGGTGGGGAGTTTGGTGTAGGAACGCCTTCACATAACCATGATTCTATTTTGTAAATAATTCCATTTTTCCATTTTTATGGGTCATTCAAATTCATTTGATGAGTAATTGCAAATAAAATGTAAAAATTGCCAACAAAAATGTCAAATTTGCAAAAAGTGTAAAAGTTGCCTAAAAGAAAAATTAAGGAGTTAATGAGGATTTGGTCAGTTGAGGTAGTTAAGAGGTTGGAAACTGATGTAAATTCCTTTAAAAAGGATTTTTAAATCCTTTTGTCTTCATTGGTGATTGAACCCTTGAAGAAAATAATGGAAAAACTCTAATTTTTATGTTCATTTCCAAAAAATTCACTATTTCCAGCCATTGTACAGGCTTGTACAAAATATTAATGGTGAAAAACTAGTTGTAATTTAAATATAAATCAATTAACTTCCTTTTCAAGTTAATTTAATTCATTTTAGTCAAGATTTGTGGAGGATACAATCATTTTCCTAAAAATTGTCTAAAACCCTTACTAGGGTAACAGTGGACAAAAGAAATTTTGTTTCTCTTTATTTTCTTGGTGAAATCATCTAAAATCTTATGTGAAGGTTTTTTTTTATGTTATATTTCAAAAATCAAAGTTGTGGTGGCTTAGCTTATGGTCTTGGGTGAGAACAAGGAGGCCCTAGGTTTGTGTTTTCATTAAAAATTTGAGAAAAAGACAATGAACAACCCTTTTTCCCGTGTTTGATGATTAAGAAAAGAATTCTCTTTGGTGACAGTGTCTTGTAAAAGCTTATGGGAGTGTCATGAATCATTTTCTACAATATTTAGTAAGAGAACAAGTTTAGATTCTTCTTTAATCTAACTGTCCTTCGTAGACAATGAAGTTGTAGTCCTAAAGAGGTAGTGTATTAAGTTGTTATGTATTGTAAATATCACAAACTCATCAAATATTTGTACAAAGGGGAAGTTCACATGTCTTTTGAAGCTTTCCAAGGTTGGATAGATGAAGTAACTTGTGTCTTGAGTTTTTTTATGGTGATTTTCCTTTAAGGACGGAGTATTTGCAGCACCTTAGGATAGTCATGAAGAACTAATAAATTTTGGTGGGATAGATCATTGACATGGTTTGTTTTGGATTCTTGGTGAGTGTTAAAGGTTATGGTGATCATGTTTTTCTCAAGACTATTGGAGGAGTCTTAATTTTTCTTGAATGAATCAATATTTTGGAAGATGCACTAATGAAGTATTTTGTATCCTTGTAACATGTAATTGAAGATTGTACTTATAAACTCGGGTGATTAATGGTGTTTGGTGGATCTAATGCCCTTTTGGAACTTTATTTTCATAATTGAATTAAGTTTTCAATTTTAGAAAGTTTGGTACCTTCCTTTGTGTATGATGCTCTGTATTAGAAACCCAAGACAAAGAAACTCAAAATTAAAATAAAATATTTTTGGGGATGCAAGATTGCCTGGTACCCCTAGATGCTCTTACATCAAACACCTAGGGTAAGAAGAAATGTTTCATGAGTTTTATCTCATAAACATTTGAATATCCAATGTTTTTTCTTCATCTATCTTTCTTCTTTTTCTACCTAATTTTTCCTTTTCATTTTACATTGCACCTTTTCATCTCTTCCTTCATTCATCTTTCCTCTCTTTATTCCTCTCAAGATATTCAACCCATTAAAATCTGATTTCCACCAATATGTATCTTCCCACTCTATTCCATCATCTTGAACATCTTGTACCTCAAATTGTAGCATATTATTGCTGCACCTTTCCAATTCTATTTCTTTATATCCCCTTACTATTTCATTTGAAGTAAAACCAATTGTAGCATCATCTTTTCAAAACATAGAAAAACAATTTGTTGCCTCTATTTTCTTCTCTTTATCTAATACTACAATATACTCTTCCATATTCTCATATTTATCAATCCCAATGGTGTCAATTACACATAAATCGGTTTCATCAAAAATTTCACAAAATTCAGATTTTACCTCATCATTTGATGCTACAAATTTTGCTCCAACCACTGTTGAACCATGTATTAGTAAGTTATCTCCTTCTTTTGTTGCTTCTCCAATGTTCTCCTTTGTCTTCCTTTCTATGTTTTCTTCTTTAAATTTATGTCCCAATCTTTTTTGTGTTTCCATGCCCTCCAATGGACCAACCTTTGCTACAATTTCACTTCTTTTTCCCTCTATAACTCCATTGTTACTCACCACAGCAATACTCTCCTTTTCACTTGTTTTCTCATGAAATTTTTTATATAACTCTTTAACATCAAATTTTATTTCATGGATATCATGAAAATGATGTTTTACCTATACATTTTCTTGCTTCTCTATTGTTTTCCCAATCTTTTCCTTTTTATTGTCTATTTCAATATTGTTCCTTTCTTCTTCTACCTCTTCCATTACACTCAAATGTGTCATTTTATTCAACATATTTATGTCTTTCCAAGGAAAAATTTCTACCCCAACTTCGAAGTCACTTACTTCAACATATTCTTTTATCTTTTCTTCACACAAATGAACATCAATATCTTTAAACAATACCTCTTTCTCATCTACGAATTCATTCTTCTCTTCTTTATTATCCTCTTGCATGAGGATCACTTCCTTTTTAGTGCCATATGTATGGCACTCTGTGGTATCCCTTTCTTCACCTGCATCTAAAACACTGAAACTCAACTTCATATATTTTTTGATCTTCCTCAACTATAGTGTGCTTCTTCATTCCCAAGCTTTCCTCAAGGGCATCCAATCTCACTTCTATCTTCTTCAACTCTACAAAGAACTTCTTTTATCTCACTTTTCCCAATACTCTTCCCTAAATAACATTCTCACGGGTCTTCTAATGACCCATCTTTTCTTCTTCAAATCCATTTTTAAAGACTCACAAGTCCCTCTTCAGTTACTAGTCCTCCTTGCAACAATCTCTCTCTCTTGTTTATCCTCTACCCAACAGATAGTTTCTGGAAGATACACCTCTCTCTCATGCACCTTCTACCTAGATTTAACCTCTATTGGAGGATAAGTCACAAGTCCTCTTTCATACCTACAACAAAACTCACACTCACACATTCCAACAAACCCCAATCCTTCAAAAAAAAAATTTCAACACATATCCAAGAAAATTAACTTACTCACTATTGCAACACATCCCAGCCAATCTTCCAGCTCTAATACAATTTGATGCAGTTGAGGATGGGGAGTTTTTTCAAACAAAACATCCAAGCAGCCATAACATAAAATTCATTCTCATAAATAAGAACCCAGTAGAAAATATTTTAGAATCTTCAATTTCAACAACACATTGAGAATATCAAATCCTCCTTGAAATAATTTACAGGAAAGAATGCCTTCAACTTTTACATATATGATTTAAAAAACTTAGAAATCAGCTATAGACATTATCAAAACATCAAAAATATCACCTCTCCAACTTCTAAGCATGGAGAATGGGGCACCCTAATGCTCTCTTTCACACTTCTACTTTCCTTTTTCCTCTTTTTCTATCTTAGAACTTCTAAAACCCATCATTTTATCTCTACCCATGCTCCCTAACCTCAACAAATCATTTAAAATTCCTTCTAGGTTTGTTTCATCTCATTCTCAACTTTCCAAATCATTTTTAAATTATTGATTTCAATTCCGTATGAGAAAGTTATGCCATTTTTACTAAAACTGGTCCTCTCAGGTACAACTCTAGTAATCTCCCTCTCCCAATCAAACCTTTTGAATTTCCCTGACTCTTTTCTTGGCATGATTTTTTCTCCTTTAGGTATGTGCATTTAATTTTCATTCAAAATTGTTCTTCCCACATCACAACCCACTCTCTCAATGCCCCTGCATTCCACTTCTTCAACAAAATTCCATTTTTTTCCTTCTTCTAGAATGGAGTTACAATTTGCAATAAATTCCCACTCACAGGAATGGGCATGAGAATTTTCCTTTTTGAAAAATTAACAAATCTCAAAGATATTTAAATAATTAACAATTGAATCAATTAATCCATTGTTTTTTCACATTCCAACATCAAGCCTTAGTGTGCTGGAGGAGTTGAGCATTTAAATAAATTGAGCCTATAAAGAAAACCAAGACAAAGAAACTCAAAATTAAAATAAAATATTTTGGGGAATGTGGGATTTCCTAGTACCCCTAGATGCTTCTACATCATCAATTCATATAATGCTTGCAATGGATCTTTTATTTGCTAAGATATCTAGAATATTGAGATTTTTGGTTCTATTATGTGCAACTAGTAAGTAGGAGCATCTAAGGCTCTTGTAATGAATGTAATCTAGATTTTATTAACAATACAACTTAGAATTTCTATTGATTACCATGGACTTGTAGATATCATGAATTGGTGAAGCCCCATAGATAGTGATGCATTTATGTGGTCTTAATGTGTGATCGAATATGACACTCATTTCCACTATTGATTTCTAGTATAGTTTGAAATATTTTATTTGATTCTATAGATTTATAAGCTAATGTTGAAAAAAAAATATACTCTAGACCTAGAATTCAATTTGGGTCACATGATTAGATATAAATAGATGATTGTGCTTTGATTCTATAGGTTTATAAGGCATAGTCATAAAATAGTGTACTCTACCTAGAATTTAATATGGGTCATGGGATAAGATATTAATGGATTTTTATGATTTAATTCCATAGGTTTATAAGCTAGTTTCATAAAAAATATTTACCCCCCTCAATATTTATTTTGGATTACATGATTAGATATTGATTTGCGATTGATTCATTCATATTTTGTAGTTAGATTTTTATTTTTTGAGCTATAAAATATTTAGTCCATGTGTGTTCCAAATTATTTTTATAGTGGATTTTTATGGCATTGCCTCATTGGCTCCCATAAGGGGCACTACATCTTGACCTTGTTGGTGGGTGGGTGTCACTCCCAAGCCACTACTTCAACATTAGAAAAAAAGGGGAAAATATTAGGAAAAAAGGAAAAGAAATATATGGGAGGTGGGGTTGTGCCAATGATTTATTTTAAGGATTTACCATGGTAATTAATTTCAATAGCTATTATTAATTTGGTAGCATTTTATAGAAATTTTAATTTGGTAGCATTTTATAGAAATTTCTAGTATTGTGCATACATTTTCCAAGAAAATTAATATTTTTTCAAAAAAAATTAAAGATTCACCATGAGAATTAATGTAGTTAGCTAGGATTTACCAAAATTTTCTATAAAATTTTAGGATCTTTTTCTTAAATTTATGAGGTTGATGAATGGGTTTTGAAGTAATTCTTGGGTAGATTTGTGATTGTCTTTTTAGATGTATTTTGATTTGTAATAGAACTAAGCAAGAACAAATAAATTATATAATGAGTACTTCAAATATTAAGAGAAGAAAAATTATTGATCAATGTGAAGAAGTGTAGTTTCATGAAGATATAAGTAGTATACTTGGGATTTGTAATCTCAACTGAAGGATTGAAGATGGATTTAGAGAATGTAAGAAAAAAATTTGAGTAGCCTACACTAGTGAATATTAGAGATGCGAGATATTTTCATGGTTTGACAAGTTTTTATATAAATTTCATTAGATATTTTAGTGGCATGTGTGCATCATTAACTAAAATTATGAGAGGAGATAAGAAAGAGTATAGATAAAAATTAGGAACAAATATGATATTCAAATTTCCAAAGAAGTTAAAACAATTTAATGTTGGCATTGTTATATTTTAATATATTTCAATTTAATTGGGATGTAAGTGAAATACAATAGGAGCAATGTTGAGTCAAGAATGTGGACCAACAACTTATTTCAATAAGAAAATGAATGATGCAAGGAAATTATATTTAATTTATGATCAAGAATTATGTCATAATAAAATATTTGAACAAGTAGAGACATTACTTGTTGCCAAAAAAATTGTGTTGTTGTTATGCCTCTAACCCTATAGTGTTTATTGGGTCCTAAGTAGTCATCTTATGATTATATTAACTCTTAAATAAGTTACATAATCATTATTATAATCATATATAGGTATTTAGGTCATCTTAGGGGTTATAGTTTGTAGTGTAGGAAAAAGTATCCCTTTTTCACACTTAATTTGGGAATGAATAATAAAATGACTTAATTATGCCTTAATTTAGTGTTGTAATATGTATTTTACATATTCACATTAAGTTTAAGGCCTTATTTATTAAAATGGACTTAATTGTGCCATATTTTCGGTGTTGTAAGGTGTACCTTTACACTTTCACACTAATCTAAGGTTTCATTAATTAATTGACGTTAATTTCCTTAATTGTCCCCTTTATTTCAATCTAAGCCTAATTAATTACAATTTCTGAGGGATAAAACCCGAAATTCATTAATTCCATAACATAATGTTTGACATTGAGCAATGTGTGTCCTAGGTAAGTGATCTAGAACATATTTTCCATAGGGTGAACAGGGCCTCACTTACACCTAGGACCTAAATTCAAATTATATTTTTGGCAGTATTTCAATGATTTCAAATGTATACTCAGATGTCCACTTGTGATATTTTAATTTCGGGAATTAATCTTAATATATGTATAAATAAGAGGTCATTTCACTATGTTTCACCTAGCAATTTTATCCTAGAGTTTCCATGCAAGAATTCCTAGAGAAAATTTTATGATATCAAGATCATTCAAGAGCAAGATATTCAAGAGCACAAGTATTGAAGAATTATTACAACAATCAAGATTCCATTGTCATGTTAAAGATTTATTGCATCATGCATGTTTCTTGAGCTAATATGGTGATGTAGAGTTCAAGATCTATTTGAGTTTTTTTTCAAATCAAGTTTCATGATCAAGATCCACATCCATTGAAGCCAATTCATGCAAGTTGCAAATCTACATTCCAATGTTTTAACAAGGGTTTGGTGAGTTGTGATATTGTTTTTTCATTCATCATTCCTTCATGATATTTTGTTTCATTTCAAGGTTTAATTACCAAAACGGGGTTTGACCGAGGCAAACCCCCATTCACCTAAAAAACAACATTTTTCTCTCTTTGATGTGTGATTGGAAATCTTAGGTGGAGGATCCTTTAAAGAGAAAAATTGAAGAAAGTTGCAAAGTTGTCAAAGTTGTAAGAAAATTTGTCATTTCATAGAAACTCTTCTACAAGATTTGTTTTTGGCTATCTGATAGTGAAAATTGAGAATCTAGGAGTGCAAACACAATAGAAGAGAAACCAAAAAGAATTTTTGTAGAGCCCTAGCCAAGACCCATTCACCATAGTGGGAATGAGTCCTCAGTGAGCTTCAAAAAAAGACTTTTGGTGAATGGTACAGATCAGTATCCCCTTTCTAGATTTTCCTTTTCATTGTTGTTTTTGTTAGTCTTGAATACAATCTTTCATTTTCATTTTATAGCTTGCATTTTGGAGTTATTTGATGATTGTAATCTATCTCCCCAAATTATTATTTGACTTAGACCTCCCTCCTAGCAAAATAGGGAAATTTACAAATTCACACCTTGATTTGACTCACCTTCAATTTGATTGTCATTCCATGGTGTGGATCTCATTTCCTAAAGAATTGAGGAAAGATAGGACCCCTTTGTATCTCTTTTGATCCACTTTTCCATTTCGTGTCTTCCCCTATCTTCTTTCATTTCATAGTTAAGTATCTAAGTTAGCCTAGGTAGCATCCAAGGTATAAGTATTGCATATATATGAGGTATAGGCTAGTTATTACAATGTTGATTGTTGGATTATTATTGAAGACTATAGTAGGTACTTCCCTCAAAGTGGATTAGAGGAATTGCAACTATCCCTTGTTTACCCTCATCAATCATGCTAGTAGTAACTGTTCCCTAATTTTTTAGCTTTCAATTTAAATTAGGAAATTTAATGCTTATTCTTTTGTGTTGTTTGTTTAAAAATTTAAAAGATAAGCCATAGTCTACTAAGTAAAGTCATCAATATGCATGAAAAAGATTGTCAAATGAAATAGATTACATTTTGCATTCTAATGTTGCAATTACAACAAACAAAAAAAGAGAACCATATGTGCTACAAATGTAGTATTTATTGATAATCATGAAGTGTAAATGTCCCTCACAAGCCAAGGGACGAACTTTACTTATTCAATGAAAATAAAGAATAGTTTATACATGAATAAGTAAATAAATAAAATGTGCATATAAGGATGGAGACTAGTTATTGCTTGAGAATGACTAGTTTTGAAGGTGTCATCTTGTCTTGCTACTACCTTGAGCTGCTTGTGTCCTTCCTAGATCCATAATGCTCCTAGCTCTTGCATATGGAAATCACAATGAAATTAGAGCAATGCTCTAAGAAATGAAAGATCCCAAACCTTACATAAACACTTACCTATGCATGTATAAACTGATCCCTAAATGCATTAAATAAGCATGCAACCCTTGGATGTCCTGGAAAACAATGAAGTCATCAAACACATCCAAAATATGCATCTATTTTTCTAACTTGTTTGCTTCATGTGCAGATTTAGGACAAGTCTTGTTAATGTTCTGCTTCAGTTAAATGTAGCATGTGGGGTAAATGTGGCTCCCATGAGGGTAGAGCTAAGCATGTTTCCCTCTGATGTCTTGAGAGAAATAGTAAATTGAGCAACTTGATCAAATATATACATTTTATTAATGCAGTAAATCAATATGGAGTCACACCAGTTGATCAACTTTGATTATTAGATTCAAAAGATGCATCAAGTTCAATTATGCATCTCTTAAATAATGAGGGATAAATCCAAAGTATTGTCAAGTCCCTCTCACCTTAACCCTATTGGAAAAACACGCATCACATAAGACGATTAGCTTTTAGGTCACCGACATAGGTGACATGTGTCTTCCCACTCGGATCAAAGTGAAAAGATAGTGTTAATTATTGCACATGATTAAAAAGGTAAACAACTGTTGTGGAGATCAGGTAGCAAACATGTGGGGAGCAAGCATTTTGAAATTCATGAGGTTTGGGATAGTCCTAAAGAAAAATGCATGTTATATGTCATGAACAGGACAACAACAATGGGTAAAATCATGATCTCATGTATATGGGTGGTAATCATGAATGTATGCTACATGATAGTAGGGGTAGTCAATTCATCCATTAAGGGAGCAAGTGAACCAAGTTTTCACTTTGGTAGTGAATGATAAATTGTGACTAATCCATGCAATGAAAGGTACAGTCAATAAACAAGTAGCAGCCTCACATGCATTAATGAAATCACATGCTAACAGGAATCATGAAACTTGGAAGAAAGGAATTGAGCAATGAAAAATTTAGAGGATCAAGAGTGCATTGTATACCATTGATTTTTCCTTTACTCATTATTCATCTTCCATTAGATCTATGCATTATTCAATACCTTTCTATCATTTACCTTTTGTGATGTTCATAGTAGGATAATGGGCAGAAAGGGCTTATAAATTCTAGTAGAAAATCCACCTCAACAAGAGAATGATACATTTTTGTAGAAACCTAAAGTGAGCAGCCATTGGAAAGGTAAAAGACAATTTAATCATCATATGACATGATGAAGTGTTAATATTTGAGCTTTTGAGGCACAAAACATAGTCCAATCAAAGTATGGATTATCATTTTAAGATAGTCTAATCACATGAATTGAAGGAAGATATCACGTTGTCAATGGATGGTGTTGAGAAGACATGGTAGTAGACAGTCAAACCTCTTTGAATATGTAAAAATATTGATAGAAGCCCTATGTCAAAGAAAATAACTTCATATAATAGTCATAGATAGGAAACAACATGACAGAGGACAGTTGATACTATAGAGTTGAATGAGAATATTAATGGTAGAGGTCTATTATCACAGTCACAAACAGGGGTAGTGGACAAGAGATTGCATCACAGATGAAGAAGAAAGGAAGGGTAGTAAAGCTTTTCAACTACCCTATTCGGTGTCAAATAATGATCAACCACAACTTTCATCTACATTTTCTTGAGTTTCTTAGACCCAAGGAATACCTCCACAAGTGATATATGCAGTTGATAATAACTTTATTGATGGAAATGGGGAAGCAGTCAAGTTTCACAACTTACAAGTGCAACTTTTAATGGGCATGATGAAAAGGAAGTAATGTGATATTACTTTAATTGATAAATCAATAAAAAAGAGGGAGGCTTCCAATGCATCTTGCATCTACTTTAAATGAACTAAGGTTTCAATGCATGGGAAACCCTTGGGATGCATGTGTAATCTATTGAATATCTCAACATGACTATAGTCCTTCAAAGGAAAAATGTGATTATGTAAGTCGAAACACAAGAGCAACATGATAATCACATTCAATTGTAGAAAGAGCTATCTACATTGATGAAATGAAGGTGGACTGCACATGCTTAAGTGAATGTAATAGGAATGCACAAAACAGAAATGACAAAATAAACATTTTTAGATGCAATTGTGAAAGTCAGAAAAACATATCAGCTATTCAACATCACTACAATGGGCATTTTGTTTTAGAAAAGAGTGCAATGAGCTACAAATTTCTGATGTGAGTGCATTCTTAGAAGATTACTCAATTATTATGGGGTTCGAGCTAAAAGTGCAAGGGGTGGTTCTTGTTTCAACTGATCACTCTCTCAGGAAATATCATTCATATTATAATCTAGGTGATTGTCCAAGGGTTTAGTTACATTCTCATGGCATCAAAAAAAAGAAATCAAATCTATTTTTTGAAAAATACAGAAAACCCATTTGTGTTGATTAAAAAATGCAAATACAAAGTGCAAGAGGTGGTTACTTTTGTAAGGACCCAAATAGAGCCTTCATGATAACAAGAGTTACAGAATGGAAAGGATTTGATCATTCTCACATGGAATCTCATTCACATTATGATCTTTCAAAAACCATCTAGGGTTTATCAAAAGATGGAAAAACTAAAAATGAAAGGGGGTTTAGTTCAATTTTCATGGCTATCACCTATAAAGGTTTTTTATCACAAAAACACCAAAACCCACTTGGGTGTTTTTGTAGAAACACAATCTTGCTACAAATTGAAGGTAACCCACTCGAGGTTTTTTATAGGAGTCATAAATTTATTCAAACAGAGAAACCCACTTGGGATTTTGAAATGAAATTTGCAAATAAAAAATATTAAGGAGAGTTTCATAAAATATTGAAAACAAGAGGTTTATGTGCAAAACCCAGTTCATTTGTTCATGAACAAACACAATCTTGCTGAAATTTGGAGAAACCCACTTGGGGTTTGAGCTACAAAAGCACATTTGAAGTTCTTTATTAAAAAATTAAAGCACAAAGTATGATGCTATGAGTGAAAATTCAAAATGACAAACAAAAGAGAAATTATATCTACAGATGCGGCCTCGATGGCTATGTTTTTTTCTAAAACAACAACAAAGGTGGGGTTTTATCTTCATGACAATGTAAAAAACAAAAGGAAATGAATTTGTGCTTGATTAGTCATAATGGAAGCTCGAAGTGAACTCTGTTGCTCAAAATCTGAGAGGAGTGGAGTTGATTCAACGTGTACCTGGAGCTTTTGCTCACATTTTTTTACAACTTTCAAGCTTTTTCCTTTTACCAAAAGCTTCATTAGAGTTCACATGGTGGTTGTAAAATTGGAAAACAACAATAGAGAAGAAAAAATGAAACAAATTTCATTAGACTATGCTACAAGTTGCGGCCAAAATCAATGAAATGGCCTTCAAAGAAGTAGAAAAATATAGTTTTGAGTCAAATGAATGCATTTACTTGTGTTTCCATAAACTTTCCATCAAAAAACGCCATGAAAATCCAATCAAAACACCATTTCCAGTGTCAAATCCAAACCCTATGGTGGCAACATGTCTCTGCCAAAATGCTCGATGGTAAATGATGATGTTTTTTCACATTTTTCATATTTTGTTGATTAGGGTTTGACCCTATTTTTGTGGCCGATGGAAATTTTTTCCCATATTTTAAAAAATTAAACACGTATTAATGCAAAATGGGGGCCAATGATAAGTTCATGACTTAGGCATTTTATACCTTATTTCAAATTTGTGAAGTCCTTCCAAACATGAAACATATAAAGTGTGCTAAATCCCATATAATCTGCCTTTGACCTTTGGTCATGAATTTCATGGTTCCTTGAAGACTTCAATTGTTCCTTCCAAGAATTTTGGAAGCCTTTATGCCACAATAGGCCACATTTGGACCTTTTATTTTTCCTTTGAAAATTAGAAGATGTTGACCAAACGTGTGGCCTTGGAGTGTAGAATGAAGTAAGAAAAAATGATGAAGTGCCTTGGAGGATTTTTTATCTTGTTTAATGCTTTTGAAATAATTTTGACATTTTATTATATTTTTTCATTTTGTTTCAAAGTATAAAAATATCATTTAAGTGATTTGCTATCACTTTGATATTATTCACTTGCAAATGTAATGTAATTCAAAGAGGTGGTGGGTGTCTCTTATATTTTTTCTTTGAAATGTAAAATAACTTGATTAAGTGGTGTATTATGAACCACCTAATCAAGTTATTATCCTTAATTCCCTTTTGGAGTCTCGTGTTTTCAAAGAACACATATTTCATGAGTCAAAATTGGGAGAAAAAATGATAGCTTGTGGGCATGAGGAGAGTGTGGGGATGAAGCATTTGACTATTTGTGAGAAACATGTGCTATTTTGGAGGGAGTTTTGTCACACTTTTGGCATGACTTGAGTTTGAGATTGACTTGTCACCATTTTAGAGGCCTTTTGGTGTGATTTTGGAAGGTTATTTTTTGGATTTTGTGCCTCATCCGACCAGAACCTTCTAGATGGACATGTGTGAGGGGTTTTGATGGGTTTTTCTTTAAGTAGCTTTTTTTTGCATTTTGGAGTTCGTTATTTCTTTCCAACAACAAGATAGCTTTGTTTTTGGAGCTATTTTTCATCATGGAGTAGTATTGTAACTCAGATGGATGTGTGATACCGTAAGAACTTTTAATTAATAAAATAGAGCATTTTACCTTCTCATTTCATGTTTCATGGTATGTTGTTAATGATTGATCGGTTTGTCTTGTGAAAATTTATCTTTCTTTGCAAACTTGTCTCATGTTTACGCATTTGTTTAGTAGAAAATGTATGTTAACAAGTTGTAAGTTGTGTTATTCAATAGTGTTGTTAGTTGTGAAACCTCTATTTTCCTTCTAAAATCCCTATTTAGAGACTTCATTATAAATTACTTATGTAAACTACATTTGAAAATGAGTTGTGTATACCAAGTTTTATGATATTAATTTAAATGTGATAGGCTGTTATTAGGTCCTAGTTGTTTTTTGGTGTATCACCTTAGATATTTTCAGTATTAGGCTCATTTTTGATGCAATTCTTACCCTTTATCTAAGAAATTAGTAGTTAGGTGGCATCAAAAGGGGAATCCAACCCATAATATGAAGGTCTTCTTTTGAATAGGACACCCACAACCTAAAAGAAGTCCCATGTTATATCCAAACCTACTAAGTTCATTCACAGCTTGGTATTAGGGTGTAGATTTGGATCCCTAACAATAACATTTGTGACATGGATCCTTAGTTGTAATTCTTGTGAGATTCTTTCTACTCAATGAGATTCTTTTGATCTATTATTATATTTGGATAGATGTGGGAATTTCAATATGGTAGATATCCTAAATGATGGAATTTTCGTTATATCAAACTCTTACCTTTAGTAGCTACATATGTAATACTAAGTTTGAGTTTACTCAATATCATGGGTAATACTACTATAAAATCATGTGAATCAAAAGGAAATTCCAATTCAATTATACATGGCTAGTGGTATAAAATAACCCTAAAATTTAAACTCTAAATGGATCAAAGCTTGGTTCCTTAGAATAATTCTAACAACTTGAGGAAGATCTAGGATGGAACAAGAAGGATCTCACAAGGTGCCTAGGTTTGATGGGAAAAATTCACTTTTTGGAGATTTCGAATAGAAACCCATCTATCCTCTTTGGGGTATGGTGTTTAGCAATCTATCAAAGACTAATATACTATTCCTGCTACTCCTCCAACTGATCTAGCTAAGATCAAGGCCTATGAGAACAATGTAAATGAAAATAATACTATCTTGAGTGGGCTATCAAATTCTAATCTTGTAAATTTAATACACTCCAAGTTAGCAAAGGAGGTTTGAGATAAGCTTAGTGGCATCTATGAAGGAGACATCAAAGTGAAACAAGACAAGTTGCATCTATACAAAGGAGAGTTTGAGAACTTGAAAATGTTAGAGGATGAAGATATTTTTGGGTATGTGCTTCAAGTAAATGAGGTGGTCAATGCAATCAAAGGACTTGGTGAAGACCTTGAACAATTTGTGGTGGTAAAAAAGGTACTGATATCTCTTCCTAAATCTTATAGTTCTAAAGTATCTTCTATTGAGGAAGCTAGAGATCTGGATAAACTTTCAATAGACCAATTATATAGTTCCCTTATTACATTTGAAATGAGAGAGTTTGAAAATAATCTCCAAATAAGGAAGCAACCTTTAAAGCAACAAGAAGGAAATGCATGAAGCATTTGATCTAGATACTGAAGTTGATGAAGAAGAAGTAAACTTTGTAAGAAAGTTGAAGAGGGGTACCGACAAGTATAAAGGTAAGATACCTTTCAAATGTTTCAAGTGTGGATAAGTTGGTCATTTTACTTCTAAATTTCCTTGGAAATATTCTGAAAAAAGAAACAATATCCTAGAATAAATAAGGTTAGGAAGAGTCTCCACTCCAAGGAAGATTCTTGCTCTTCAAAGGATGGTGATTCTAGTTGTCTGGATAATGAAGATGAAGTCTTGTTTTTGGTTGCTTAGAAGACTAAAAATAAAGCTAAAGAGTCAAGTATTGTTTATACTAATTTTCATGCAAAAGATGAGGCAAACTCATGGGTGATTTATAGTGGTTGTTCCAACCACATGATAGGAGAGAAGAGCAAGTTCATCAAACTAGTGAAGTGGAATGGTGGCATAGTCAAGCTTGGAGATGCTACTTCAATGTAGATCTATGGAAAAGGTTCTATAATTATTGATGGAAAGCACAAGATAAAAGATGTTCTTTATGTCAAAGGTCTTTGACACAACCTTATTAGTGTGAGTTAGATGTGCATAAATGGTTACAATAAGAAACAAGTATCCTAGAAGAAATAAGGTTACGAAGATTCTCCACTCCAAGGAAGATTCTTTCTCTTCAAAGGATGATGATTCTATTGGTCTGGATAATGAAGATGAAGTCTCTTTTTTGGTTGCTTAGAAGACTAAAAATAAAGCTAAAGATTCAATTGTTGTGTATACTAATTTTCATGCAAAAGATGAGGAAAACTCATGGGTGATTGATAGTGGTTGTTCCAACCACATGACAGGAGATAAGAGAAAGTTCATCAAACTAGTGAAGTGGAATGGTGGTATAGTCAAGTTTGGAGATGATACTTCAATTTAGATCTATGGAAAAGGTTCCATAATTATTGATGGAAAGCACAAGATAAAAGATGTTCTTTATGTCAAAGGTCTTTGACACAACCTTATTAGTGTGAGTTAGATGTGCAGAAATGGTTAAAATCTCATATTCAATAAAAGTGGATGTAAAATCAGAAAAGAAAGGTCTAGACAATTGGTTGTTGAAGGATCTAGGACAAGTGGTGACATATACAGTCTAAGAGATTTCAATGGAAGAACTTTTCTTCTAGTACAAACAATTGAATGTTGGTTGTGGAATATGAGAATGAGACACATTAACTTTGACAATCTTGTGAAGATCAACTCATTGCATGTAGTAAGATATATTCGTACGATAATCAAGCCTACAAATACTATATGCAAGGAATGTCAATTTAGAAAACAGACAAGGATAAGTTTCAAGTCTATAGAATATTCTTCTTGTAGACAATTGGAATTGTTACGTACTAATTTGTATAGACCTACCAAAACAAAAAATTCTAAAAGGAGACAGGTATTTCACACTCTTTATTGATGATTTCTCCAGGATGACATGGGTAACTTTCTTGAAAGATAATTCTGATTCTTTTAGTAGATTCACAATTTTCAAATCAATGGTTTTATTACCACAAATAGCATTTCACACATTCAATTTTGATTTAATTTTCTACAAACAAACAATACAATCTTAGCATGCATTTTTCCTACTAACTTTTTGGATTATTAATTTAATCAAATGGTTATGCATGTGTTGCATGCATCTTGATTTGGCATCATGGTGATGGTATAAGTATTTTGCTTCAATCTAAGTTATCAAAATAATGAGATATCATTGATAATTGTAGAATTAAGTAATATTTCATCTCAAATATGTGTGTGCTTGACAGTGTTCTAATAGCATGAAATTTGAAGATCTTAATCACTTACAATGTGTTGGGAAATAAGTAGGTTTCTCCCTTCAAATATTTTCAAACAAGCTTAAACCTACAAAAATTACTAACCTAAGATTAAGCGAAAGAGTTCATAATAATCTAAGCACTTCAACCAGTTTACCAATCATAATACAACACAATAGTCTCATAATGTGTGCATTGTGATTAATTCCTTCAAAACATGCTCAATAATAATAGAATGACCTATAGACCAAGATAATTTGTGTGATATTTCCTTTCTCCTAATAATATTTATCAATGAATCAGATTCTTCTTGGAATCTTTCTTTTTGTACTTGATCATCATGAGGTTGTTCCTCATTTCCATCCTTTTTTTGGTCCATTTCTTCCTCCTAAGAAATTTCTTTTTCATTTTCTTGAATTACTTCAAAATTCTTCTCAACACTAATTTCTTCAACATTGATTCTATGCTAGAATCAAATGTTTGAGGTTTGATAGACAAGGTGAGTTCACATCAAGTGAGTTCAATGATTTTTGTGAAAAATGTGGAATAAAGATAAATTTGTCTGCTTCTAGGACTCCTCAGCAGAATGGGATAGTGGAAAGGAAAATTAGGATTTTCCAAAATATGGAAAGGACCATGTTGATGGAAGCAAATCTGCCTAGTGTTTATTGGAGAAAGTAGTTCACATTGTAGTCTATATTCTTGTAGTGTCAAAAAATGTACTCCTTTAAATTTTCACACTATGTTTGGGTCCTTTAATTTAAATGAAATTGTAGACACGTAAAATATATCGATTGACATTGTGCATCTGATCCTGACTACTAACATCGTTTCATCCTGACTCATCCCTTGGTCTAACCATTTAATCAAATCTCCTTATCTAATTAAATTCATCAGTTTTTGTCCCTTAATTAAATAAGTCATTTTATCTAATTAAGTCACTCTCTTTTGTTAATTAAATCAATCCATCTGATCTAATTATCCCTATTTAATTAAATAATTAATTTTATTTGATAATAGATTTAATTCATTTATTAAATCTCTATTTTCCTCACAAGGCATCTTTTGGGAATATTCTCCAAATTTGAATTCAAAAATTCCAAGTCAACATGTACATCCAACAAGGCAATAACTTCATCTTACATGTCCTTTTCCTTGAGTCAAGTGGCATTTATTGCATTTTCCCTTCCCTCTTACAAGTCATTTCAACAAATTTGAAATTCAAAAATAAGAATTTATTGGCACAATCCTCTAAACTTGCACATCCTCCATCCACTCATAGATTGACAAGTGGCATCATGCCATTGGATGAATGTTAGTCCCACATTGCTCAAATTTGGACATTCATCCATCTTGGAATCCTATAAATAAAGAGCTCATATCCTCATTTGATCATCCACAAATTATGCAAAGTTATTATGCTAAAATATTTAGCCATTTTCATCCATCACCATTGAGTTCTTAGCTAGGTTTTTTGTAGATTTCGGCTTGGAGCTCTCATCATTCATCAACAAAGTGGATCAATCATCATCAACATATCAAGCTTGCATCTTAGGAATTGGGAAAGGGCCAATTTTAACATCAAATTGGCACCAATTCCCCCATGGGATCATGTGTTTGCTATTCTAATTAGGATTGAATCTATATTTTCTTGTTTCATTGTGTTCTTCATTGTTTTCTTTCCTAATTTGAAGTTTGTAAATGGATTTCATGAGGAATCCTTGTTCATGCTTGCAATATCTAATTTAAGGTGTTTATTCTCTTTTTTTTGTAGGTATTAAGATTGGGGTTCACACATTTGGTGCTAGAGGGAGGGGAGCATCTCATCTTCAATCACTTTTTCCTAAAATTTCCACATTTTTGCTTATACATAGAAAATTCCAATGCTAAGAGCTTAGTGTCGTTGTTTGGCACTGCTGACACTTCAGCATCGCTATAAGGCACCGTGGGAAACTCAAAGTGTGACACTAGACTCTTCCCACCCAAAAAAATTGAATTCTAAACTTTGCCACTTGACTCTTTGAATCGCTGGAATTTTAAAAAATATCAAATTGCAACGCTGGAAAAAACTACGATTCAGTTGAGCTCACTATCCCAACACAGAGCGACACTGACTGGTAAGCCGCACTGTGAGGGCACCGCTGAGAAATCAAACTCTAACGCAGTCACGGGTTGCACCACTGGGAGGGAGTACAAAGTGGAAATTAAGTTTTAGCATGTTCCTTTTGATTGATGATTAATTTATCTTTTGTTGCCTGCTTTGTAATCTTTGTATTTTCCAGAATCTGATGAGTTTTCTCTCTTGTAGGTTGGAATTGAAAACGAAATAGGGAGAAACATGATGATGATATTTCATCAAATCAAAGTGTTTTTGAACACTTTAGTTTTTGCTTAACACTTCTTAAGAAATTGTTATCACTTCTTTCTTAGGACACTAATTTCATTTGGGTTTAAAAAGAATCTTTCATTTCTTCCAAAAGGATAAAATGAACATTAGGATCACAACATACTAGAGTTTGTTTCTTTGGATAAAAATTGAACATAATGTCTATCATTTGTCTTTTGGTGCTCTAAAAAGAACTCACATTTTTCTTCATGGATTTAGAAAGAACAAGTGTAACTTTGTTTTTGTGAAGGCTTACTTAAACTAAATTCATTAAAAAAGGACGTATGTGCTTCTCTCACACTTTATAGCGATCTTGAGAATCAAAAGGCCTTTTTCATGACTTTGGGGTGAGATAAAGCAATCACCTCCACACTTCAGTTTGGGTTTAAAAATTGAACAAAATCTTGTGTGAGTGTGAGTGGGGGCATTATTGCGTACATTCTCTCTCTTTGTTGCCAACAAAGATTGATCGAGTTACAGATATTGTCTTTACTCATGTTTGTCTATCGTAGAGGGCCTACCTTGGGGAAAAAGTACTCATCCAAGGGAACAACTCAATAGGTAACACTCTAAAGCCAAGAGTATTTCCAATCGGGATATAAATGTGGATATTAGAGTAAACGCCAATATCATGCAATTGATTTCGACAAGATGGATCTGAAAGGGGACTATTGCCATATGGGTCAATCTCCACGAATGGAAAGTCCTTACTAAAACCCATGTTTTAGAATTTTCCAAGATCCTTTGATCTATTTGTTGGTGCAAGAACGGTTGTTCTGAAGCCATCACACACTTTTATAGTTTTTTAGTAGAAATGGAAATTATGCCATGGGAGTTTCATGGGTGTCGATGCTTGGCTGCCCCGTATAAGTGAGTGTCGTGGAGGGGAGCCAGTGGTGTTAGGCATCTGACCATTTGATAAAGATAAGCGTAGCTGGACTTGTCCAAGTGGGAATCCAACAAATATTGTCTTACACATCCATAGGATTGTACTTATTCTTGGGTTACAAAATTCTTTGCTTGTTTGAAAACATCTTGGAAAAAAACACTTAACATCATCATCCAAAATTTCAAACCCTTTAGGAGACAAATACCATTGACTTGATCCATATGTTATTGCTTTCCCTTGGTATTTACATCCTTAGAGGTTTCTCAACATTGGATTACATCTTGATTTGTCTACTAAAGTAAACAATAGGTAAACCCTTTGCTTGGACTTCATCAAAATTCCACCTAACATACTTTGTGGGATGAGAAGAAATCAAGACATTGGACACTTACTTTGGAAAACCTAATCAAAGAAAGTGTTTGTGGTAAAATAAAGTCATTAATCAAACCTAAGAAAAATGAACTTTCATGTGTGTTGAAGCCTCACGATTCTCAAAAGATCCAAATCCCAAAAAAAAATCATTGGTTCAAAATCTGAAAATGTATGTTCAAAAGAAATCACTTCTTGATTACAAAGGTCTATAGAAGCATTGTATGCTCTTCAATACCTAGGTCTAGCCAAACAAAGTGTCTTTTTTAGGTTCATCATAGGATCAAAAGGAAATCAAAATCTTTTTTACCCATCCTTCAAACATCAAAATATCACAAAATCATCTCACCATCACCTTTTGGAAAATCTTGAAATCAGTTTAAATGCTAGGATTTTTGGGAAAAATCAAAAATCATCAAATCCTTGAGACTATATCATTGAAAAATTTATCAAAATCACCTTTGGATATGTATGTGTAGATGCATCCTTTTGAATATGCTTAGTCAAAGTCATCAAAATCATCTTGTTTAGCTTGGTATACGTAGATGCATCCTTCTTTGTATGCTTGGCTAAAACTATCATCTTGTTTGAATAGGTGTTGGTAGATGCATCCTTCTCCCTACACATATTCAAATTATCATCCTTTGATCAAATCTATCCCTTAGATAAGTCATCCAACATCTTAGGGTCTATTTGTTCAAAATCAAAGGAATCCAAATCAATCAATCAAGGACAACCCCAAAAGGAAAATCAAAATAAAAAATCCAAAACATATCCAAAATCCCAAAATTCTAGCATCTCCTTCATTATTTATCAAAAGATAATAACATCCACATCATTCATTCCTTACATCATGATCATATCACACCTCTTGATCCTTAAGATATCCTAAAATTTTATACCTTGGACATAAAGTAAAGATCAATCCAAAGAGTCAAGAGACTTTGTCTCCCATATTATTGAAAATTGATCCTTGTTTTATGGTTCAAACTATATCTCAATGCAAGAAGAGCATGGAAGCCACCAAAGAAACACCCACTTCATGTGATCTTAGCCAAACAAACATTCAAATGAATCCCACCAAATCAAGCAATCCTTTGACCATCTCATCACAAAATTCGCAAGAGGAAAACCAAGGAGAGGATCTTACATTTGGGATGTCTCATGAAGAAATAAATGAAATGCTCCATAATCTAGAAAACCATAAAATCATCAACATCATGATGAGGCTTAACCCTTCATTATACATGCTTGAACTTGCAAAACAAGGGGCCAAATCACCTTTAGATTTTGACGTGAGTACTATAGTGGAGACATATTTTCCTCCCATCTCATCCACCATCCCCATCTCATCCACACCCCCATCCCAAAACATCACCCAAAACATTCTGCAAATCATGATATCTTTTGCTCCAACCCAACCCAATGTTAATAAGGGAAATGCATTTCTCAATACTATTCAAACACACCCCCTTGTTAATAATCAAAAATTGGATGCAAATACCACATTGGAACAAAACATACTTGAAAACCCATTACATAAAAATTTCCCTCTCACTTTCCACCATGATCCATCATCATCATTTTTTCATGCAATACCCCAAGATTCCCTCCTCACAAATTCACAAGAGGAAGGAGACATGTTCGGACCAGGGGGCATTTTCGACACCACAACATTTTCACAACAACTTGCACCCCTCACATTTCCACCTCTTCCACCATTGCCATCATCATCCACATCACTCCTTGGTTTAGGGATTCCCCCTCTACCAAGTATAAATCAAACAAACATCCCAAGCATCAATCAAAGCATTATGAAAAATGCTCAAAACTTGTCATCGATATCACAACAACAGACAAGAAATACACAAGCAATCACAACATTATCAAATAACCCCCTAACATTGCAAAGCATGGTCTCCCAAGGACCAACCACATCAGCACCACCATCCATCACTCAAAATACCAACATGACATCATCAAACACCATTCCAAATCCACCACCACCACCAACATCCACCACATCAAACCAATACAATGCAAAATTGCAAGCTACTTTTTAAAGGGGATTCCAACAAGTGCAAAACAAAAATCCATGCAACTAGCCACTCAGCAAGCCGCTCAAGTTGCGCAAGTTTCCCAAGTAGTCCAAGCTACATTACAAATGCAACAGGTTGCACAAGCCCAAGCTTTATTGCAACAAACACAAGCCGCACAAGCTGCATAAGCTGCTCAAGTAGCCCAAGCTACATTGCAAAAGGTTGCTCAAGCACAATTCTATTACAACAACAAGCGGCACAATCACAAGCAAAAACACAAGTAGCGCAAGCACAAGCTCAAGCTCAGGAAAATGCCCAATATCAAGCAAAACAAGCATGATCACGGGCACAACTTCTTGCACAAAAACAAGCCACAAAAATGCAAGCATATCAGCAAGCAATTAAGCAATATCAAGAGCAGCAAGAAGTAGTCAAATTGGCATCCCAACAACAAGCATTGTTGGAACAAAAACAAGCACAAATCTTAGCGCAACAAAAATAAGATCAACACTAGGTGGAAGCCTACCTAGCTTGGTAGAACATACAGATACCATCAAACAACACACTGACCAAACCACCCATCCAAACCACAATTGAAACACCCCAAAACACCTTCATCCCACCCCTTGATTCACAAAATGACATAATGACACAAATTAGGTTGCTCTTGCAACAAGTGCTAGATCTTCAATCAGGGCGAACAACAAAGACACCAAGCAACTTGTGACTGTATCCATTTGAAAGGAGCCTAGTGATGAAACCATTCCCCAAGGGATTCAAGATCCCTAAATTTGACAAATATCACAGGATGGGAAACCCTAAAGATCACATCAGGGAATTCCATGTTCATTGCATGGAAGTTGCATACAACGATACTTATCTGATGTGACTATTTCCTAGGAGTTTGGTAGGCCATGCTATGGAATGATTCTCTGACTTACCTTCAGGAATTAGAACATTCCAAGAAATTATAGATGCATTCATTAAAAATTATGCATTCAACATTGCAATGGATGTTAGTCTAGAAGAACTCTCAGCTCTGAAACAAGGAAAGGGTAAATCATTCACTTCATTCCTACAACAATGGTGATCCAAGGCCAATCAGAGCAAGTGGACCATGCCAGAAGAACAACAAGTTTGTACCATCATAGCCAACCTTGAGGGCCTCTTAGCATTTCATCTCAAGGTTCAGGGCATCACCACATATGATCAGTTGATCCCCAAGGCACTCAGCATCGAACGAGCCCTTATGACTCAACCCGCGAGATCAACTTCATACCCCAAACAACAAAAAAACCGCCCATCCTCTAATTACAATGATAAACCTCTTACGTGGGAAAGGAACAAAAACATTACTAATGATGGTGTCATTGATGCCAAGGTGGTCATTAGTGCTCCTTGCTAAAATACACCCACACCACAAATCCAAATCCAACACCAAAACAATCATCATGCAATACACATCCAAAAAATAATCCAATAATCAACAATCTCAATGACCAAAGGGGACCACCCCAAAGGAACAAGAGTTATCCCAAGAGAAAGTACACCACTTTAGGGGAACCACTTGAAGATATCATGAAAAAGCTAATAGACGAAAAACTCATCAAGGCTCCTACCTTTGAGAATTACCAAGAACTGGATGTGAAACCTCCTTGGTATAATGAGAATCAACTTTGTGAGTTCCATAAAATCAAAGGCCATGCCACAAATAGTTGCATGAGATTGAAAAACATAGTTCAAGATCTCATCGATAAAAGAATCATAAACGTGGAACAGCCTACAGGAAATCAAGATCTTAAGATATATACAAATATGATGTTGAATCATGGAAACAAAGGAAATAACAATAATAAAGGGAAAGGCACCCACTCAAATGTAAATCATGTGTATTAAACAGTCATCGCCTCCCTAGATGAAAATTGCATGGTCATCACCATCAAAGGCGCCCATGTTGATTGTGGAGTCACCACAAGAGGTAGTAAAGTCACCATCGCGGGATCATCCCAGCAAAATAGAGTCCCTACATCTAGATCTTTCCCTAATGGCTACAATCTCCTATATCAACTCAAGAGAACACCAACGCAAATATCTATCATGGATTTGCTAAAAATATCATCTTCCCATAAAAAGATCCTTGAGGAAACGTTGGCTTCATCCATTGTCCCCGCAGATCTTGATGCAGAACAATTCCAAGCTATGGTTGAAAATATCATTTCGCCAAATATCCTCACATTCTCTGACCAGGATTTCCCTGCTCAACCATCTCACAACTGTGCACTCCACTTGGAATTCATAGTACATAAGAGGAAAGTCAAAAGGGTCTTGGTGGATGGAGGTGCGAATTGAACATTTGTTCTCTCAGCCTCATCAAGCAATTAAAAATATCAGAGGATTCCATAAACAAAGGAAAGGTTATCACAATAAGAGCATATCACGATCAAGAAAGAGTGTCTCAAGGCACAATAAAACTCCCTATTCAAGTAGGGCCAGCTCTCATGGAAACCACTTGATAGGTCCTAGACCTTGACTTTCCATATAAAATCCTCCTAGGATGTCCATGGATTCATGCAATGAAGGCAGTAGCATCAAATTTCCACCAATGTGTGAAATTTACACATGACGGACAAGAAGTTACCATCCATGGAGATCTCAAACCCTTCTACTACAAGAACCTTGAAGCAAAATACTATAAAATACCCCAAGTACCAAAAAATGGTGAGGACCCATCTACATACATCGATCTAGCCACCCTCGCATCCACTTTTGCGACAAAGACACCCACCATTCCCACCATCTCTAACATCAAGCTTATCATCCAAGACAATGGTTGTGGACACTACAAGATCCCTAACAATACTTTTGTGGTAGGAGAGTTACCACAATCTCCTAGATCACGGGGACGTCCAAAAATAAATGAAGCTTCCACATCTCAAATGTCTCCTGAAGACTATCCCAAATTCACAAGTTGGGGAGACCTTGGCTAGGAGGTTATTGAGGAAAATCCATCACATATGCTATATCAAGATGAAAGACCAGTACCGAAATTACCAATGGCTAACAAAAGCAAGGGTCTACAAATGATGCTTGCAATGGGCTATGATAGAAATTAAAGACTTGGACAAAATGACAATGGGCTTATAATACCTATCATGCCAGAGATGTGACCAATAAAAAATCTTGGCCTTGGTTGTACCCCTCTGAGTATAACCATACGAGGCCAAATTCCTCTAGTTAGAACGGTTAATAATCCTCATCATCCAACTGCAATAGAACTACACCTACCAGTATCCACAGGTCGTGTCTTAGATAACTATACGTTTGATATAACTGACGTTTGTAGTAGTAGTGATGATGAGGACCCCATGACCAATTTACCTAGGCTATTTGAGGATACCACTCTTTGCATGATTAGTACCCTATATTTTGAATCATACCACCGAAATCATGAAATTCGCCTAGTATACCCTCACCTCATCGAATACAACCAACGAGGACCACCAGTTCTTGATACATTCAAAAATGATGAGGCACTCTCAGAATTCATGGGACTACGGGATAACATTCTGTGTGGGGATCACAAAGCAAGGTTCATAATTGAGTTAGACACACATGCCTATTATTTGGAAATGATTGAATCCCTCATTCACAAAAGTGAGAAATTAAGAATAATATCCAAGTCCTTCAGTGAAAACCACACTATGGTACTCTCCAACCAAAAAAAAGAAAAAATAAAGGATGTATCCAACGATGAAAACCTCTGTGCTCGAGGATGGGGGATTCAATATTCCTTTAAGATCTATTCATTAGGAAAAGTCAGCAGTCTTGGTAGAAAAATGCAATCGGGACAACTTAGGAATAGAGGAGACACTGCATATCACATTCTATGTGGAATCACTACTATCAAAAGAGCAAGAGCTCCTAGCAACCTTCCTAAGAGAAAGACAGATAAACTTCACATGGAGTTATGTTGACATGCCAGGACTTGATCCAAAGACCATGGTCCACCACTTAGTAGTGTATCCAGAAGCAAAGCCTATAAAAAAAAGCTTTGAAAAATGCACCCTTAGATCACCCTATTAGTCAAAATGGAGCTAAAAAAGTTATTAGATGCAAGATTCATCTGATTGATAGATTATCCAGAATGGGTGTCAAACCTGGTACATGTTTCAAAACCTAATGGGAACATCAAAATTTGCATAGACTTCAGAGACTTGAACAAGGCATGTCCAAAGGATGACTTCTCGCTTCCCAACATCGACATGATATTAGACATGACAGATGGGCATGAAATTTTTTCAGTAATGGATGGATTCTCAGGATATAATCAGATCATGATAGCTAAAGAGGACCAACATAAAATAACTTTCACTTGTCCATGGGGGACATTTTGTTGGAACATGATGCCATTTGGCTTAAAGAATGCAAGAGAAACATATCAAAGGGATATGACATTAATATTCCATGACATGATCCATAAGACATTCAAAGACTATGTTGATGATATTCTAGCTAAATCCAAAAAGATAAAAATATCACATAGCAACCCTAAGTGCCATCTTTGATAGGCTAGAGGAGTACAAGGTTAGATTAAACCCTAAGAGGTGTGTCTTCGACATACAATCAGGTAAACTATTAGGATATATAGTATCAATGAGGGGTATTGAAGTAGATCTAGCAAAGGTAAAAGCAATCCTCAAGATGGAGGCACCAAAAACATTAAAGAAACTAAGAGGTCTCCAAGGCAAACTCCAATGCTTTCAAAGATTCATAGCACAGTTGGAAGACAAATAGAACCCATATTCTCACCTACTCCACAAGGGAGTAGCGTGCAAATGGGATAACAAGTGTGAAGAGGAATTCAACAAAATCAAAGAATATCTACTGACACCACCAGTCGTAATGCCACCCATCCCAAAGAAACCATTGATCCTATACATATCAGCAACAGCAATAGCCCTTGGAGCTCTCTTAGCTCAACATGATGAAAAATGGAATAGAAAGGGCTATCTATTACATTAGTCGAACAATGGTTGGGCATGAGCTAAACTATTTATTCATTGAGAAAGCATGCCTCGCAATAGTGTTTGTATCACAAAAATTCAGACATTACATGTTGGCACACAAAATAAAACTCATTGCCAAAATCGACCCTCTCAAGTATCTACTATCAAAGGCAATGCTCATAGGTAGAATAGAAAAATGGGTAATGATACTATTAGAATATGACATCGAATATGTGGAGTGGAAGGCAATCAAAGGCCAAGTCATCACAGATCAACTTGCAGAAGCACCAATCTATTATGAGAATCCTCTCATCTCAGAATTTCTAGATGAATCTATCTTCAATCTCAATGTAGCTGACCACTGGAAACTATACTTCGATGGCTCATACACACAGCATGGATCAGGAGCTAGTGTTTTCTCCATCACCCTACAAGGGGATTGCATACCAAGGTCTTACAAACTAGCATTTCCTTGCACCAGTAACATTGCAAAATAAGAGGCTTTAACCATAGGTCTCAGAATAGCAGTGCAGTGGAACATCATAGCTCTCAAAGTGTACATAGACTCTCAATTGATCATAAGTAAAGTGAAAGATTCATACCAAAACAAGGATGACAAGGTCACTTCATACAAGAAATTGGTGGAGATTCTTAAAGAATCCTTCATTGAAATAACATTTGAGTAGATTCCTAGAACCAACAACAGAGTGGCAGCCGCCATGGCAACAATTGGATCCTTACTTGACATCCCTCACAACGTTCCAAAGTATGAATTCCTAATTGAGCAGCTTCTCATGCCTAAATTCAAGGTACCAGAATTAGAATATGTGTGCGAAATCATTGGTCTCAGTGATTCTTGGTATCACAACATTTACAAATACCTTCGTATAGGAGTCATACCCTCTGATTTACCCTCAAACCTAAAATGAACCTTTGTAAAAAAGGCATCCCGCTTTGTCATCCTAGGAGATACCCTATATCATAGAAGCATAGAAGGAACTCTACTACGCTACTTAAATGTTGAGGAGGCATTAATTGCTCTAACTAAAGTACATAATGGTATTTGTGGTTCACACTCAAGTGGAATGACCATAGCCAAGAAACTACTGAGGATGGGGTATTATTGGTCCACAATGGAAAGAGAAGCACATGATTATGCTAGAAAGTGTCTACAATGTCAACAACAAGGGGACCTCATCCATACTCTAGCTCAAGAGCTTCATCCTATTGTCACACCATGGCCCTTTTCATAGTGGGGACTCGATCTCATTGGAAAAATGACACCCACTTCATCTAACAGCTACAAATTCATCATAACCGCAACAGAGTACTTTCCGAAGTGGGTAGAGGCCATACACATGACGTATATAACTGGAAAGTAGATTTCAAAGTTCATCCTAAACTATCTCATTTGTCGATATGGTGTTCCACAAGCCATTATCTCAAATAATGGGACACCATTTAAGAATCAGGAGGTTTGTGACTGATGTGAAAAATTCAAAATCCAACATCGATTCTCTACCCCATGCTATCACCAAGGCAATGGACAGTCAGAAGCTACAAACAAGACCATTCTGAAAATCCTCAAGAAAATAGTCAATGACACAAGTTGTGATTGGCATTTATAGCTTAATCCTGCCCTCTAGGCCTATCGAACTAGCATTCGCACACCCACCGGTGCCACCCCTTTCTCCTTGGTCTATGGATCAGAACTAGTACTCCCCATCAAGATCAAGATCCCATCACTCAAGATATCACTGTAAAACCTTATCACAGATGAAGAGTACCAAGTGTCAGGACTAAATAAGCTAGAGCTACTTGATGAGCAATGGATAGATGCTTTGAATCATTTGCAAGTCTATCATAATAGACTAAAAAGGAGCTACAATAAGAAATTCCAAAGCAGGACCTTCCAAGTCAGAGAACTAGTATTAAAAGAAAATTAGAAGAATATCCCAAACCCAAGAAACAAAGGAAAATTTGAACCAATTGGTTGGGACCATTCATTATCACAGCAAGTTACAAGTCAGGGGCATATCAGTTATCAACACCTAAAGGGGAACCTCTATAAGAGCCCATGAATAGCTCCCATCTCAAAAAAATTTATGCCTAAAATCTTTCAAGGTATAAAACCAAAAAATCCAAAAAAAATAGATAAGGGATCAAAAATAGTAAAAAAAAAAATCATCCTATAGTGAAAACCACTTTGGCGGCACTTTGGACAAGTACCTTGGTGAAAACCTAGCAAATAGGCACCTTGTATAAATAATCACTTTCCATCCACCAGGATCTTTGCGGCTTGTTATGCATCATTCATCACATTCCATATCTCCATCCATCCACTCGCATTTGCATCATAGCTTGGTCTTATGTTTGTATCATGATCCCTCCTAGTACTACTTAGCCCACCCTCAAGGTTAGTTTGTCCTGCCTTCATCGGAGTAGTCTATTGCATATTTTTGGGGGCACATTCTCATCAGATCGGATTCGTGTATATTCTTGAAGTCCTAAAATTATAAAAATCCAAAAACATCAAAACATATCAAAATCCCAAAAACAAGTCAAAAAGTCAAAAACAAAGTCATCTTTTTGAACTATGGGTCTCTAAGCCTTGAACGTAGGGAAGGTTGATCTTTGATCATCCCCCAAGACACTTAGGTCAGTCCTTTAGAAGTCTATCATAATAAGCTGACATCTCATCATGTATATCTTGATCTATAAAATGGTCAAGTCGTCAGTCAAACTATGTGGTCTCTGCGTCTATAACATAGGCAAAGTTGATTTGTTGATCAGCTCCTAAGGCCCCTAGGATAGATCTTTAGGTTAGTATCTTGGTCAAAATCTCAGAAAACTCCAAAACATTGGAAAATCAAAAAATCAAAACATTTGAAAAACTCCAAAAAATACTAAAAATAGCCTCAAAACATTGCAAAACGTCAAAAACATCCAAATATTTGAAAAAATTAATCCATCTCATCTCACTTGCACCCACAATAACATCATTCATAATAAATGATCATCATCCCCAATCTTTGGTAAGACAATCGAAAACAAGTCTAGCAAGTTAAAAGTGAAAACTCAAATCATCAAATCTCAGGTCTAAGTCAGTACATAAACAAGTTGGTCAACTCTTTGTGTCAATAACTCATCATCCAATCGGTCCCATATCAATCATTTGAAAGAATACTTTGAATAATCAAAATGACGTGTCGCCATCCACTAGAAGTGCCTAGGATGAATCGTTCCTACAATGGGCATTATCTTTTGGCAATAAGTTTTGGTTCTTATCCTTCAAAAAAATCCTCTTTTGGTTAGCGGTATTGACAAGCATTCGCTTGTTTGTGTACTTTGTCTTTATCTTTTGACTTATATTATTTGTGCTCATTCCAAGGACTTCTCGATCATATCTGAACAAGAGGATTTAGAAAAATAGGACTAGGGAAACGATCATTATCTTTTTGTCTGCTATGCTTGTTGGACATTCTTGTAATATAACTGTTGATGCTCCAAGTGGCTTAGCAACATTTAAATAGAATATTGCTATTATGTTTCTCCTGAAAGAGAAAGATGATCACATGGATATCTTAGCTCCCAAGGTCCTTGTAGTTGATTCTCAACTATGCTGATTTCACTTAGTGATTGATGTGAACTATAATGTTCAAGGGGCCTGCTGGTATTGAGCTTCTGGATTGTCCTAAGATCAAGCATAAATTTAAAACCTACTTTAACTAGGGTTTTTAAAGAAATGGAAAAAGATGGATCAAAGCTTTGGAATCAAAAAGAATTATATTTTATCTAACTTAACCAGACTTGTTGCCTTTCAAGGAATTTATTAACTAAAACTATAGAACAAAATTAACTTGTGATTAACACACAGCTTCCTTCATTCGCAGTGCTAATTCAAATATCAGATTGCAAGTTACCATCTAAACAAAGCATGAAATAAGACTTGAATCCTTGAAAGCTTGCCAAATCAAATGATTAACTCCAGACAAACACCACTCAGGAACACAGTGTGAAGTAGATTAAAATTTGATTGCTTCTATTGTTAGTGAAATAGATAAGCAATATTTACAAAGCTCGCACAATGACTAATGTACAAAAAATCTATGTCTTCAAACTGTTTCCATCTATACTAAGAGAACTTGGAAAATACATTGCGGTCTATGCTGAATCCAACTCCTAACCAAGAAGACAAAAGAAACTCCCATCACAAAGAATCAGGATGTAGCTTCATCTCTTCTATCCTTCAGAAAATTCCTACTCTTGAAAATCTATATATCTAGAACTGTCTACTCTATTGTATTTCTAACTTCTGACCTCTTAACTTCTCATTTTTTATTTTTTTTACCAAGAGGCCAAAATGCCATATGTAAATAGTGTACCTCAAAGAATGCACTGTCCCCTACCTTAGGGTTTTATAAAATATCTACTTTCAAGAGGGTCAGCTCTCAGATCTTTCTAAAAAGAGTCAATGCTGCATTAATTTGCATCCTTCGTGTCCACGTCAGTGAAAGATTGTCCTCAAGAGAAGTCTTCAGATATTTTTGTAGTTGTAGCATTTACTCCATGTCTATGTGTCTATCTTTTAACTCCTTCGGAGGGCTGCCTTAAATGCTCTAAAGTATCACCATTAATAGTGATCTACCCCTTTTCTACCAGTAGATTCCAACTATTCCTAAGACTCATGGTTGTTTCTTTCCCTCGGCCTTCTTCATGCTCTAGAACCTTCCATTCGTTGATCGTCTTCTAGAGGCAGCATTAGGACTCCATTTAGATCTAAACATCATCACCTAAGCTGACCCATTGCCTTTTGATCTCAAAATGAGTCCATGTCATTTGCATTCTATTGGTCTTCTTCAAGGTGGTAGTCAATCAATCAATGGCCCACTTTTAGCCCCTTTCGATTGAGTGAACAAACACCACGCCAAATTCTCGGGTAGTCAAAAGTGGCCCATATGGAATCACATGTCAGTGAGACACCATTGGTGTCTCCCCGATGTGATTACATTTTATAGTAGTTATCGGCATGACCTACAATAGTCAGCAAGAGTTCATGGCAAGCGAAAAAAAGTCATATCGATATCCACATTGGTCACCGAGACAATCGCCATTGGCCAGACATCATAGCGAGTCTTTTTACTTTGGCGAGCACACCCATCTCGAGAAGACTCCTTCGTGCTGGGAAGACCTCACATCGAGCTGTGCAAGTCATATCAATACCACAAAACCCATCGGAAGATAGTCGTTCATCAGCAAGAGGTCATGGCGAGTTCCCCTCTATCATACTGATATCGATTTCTATCAGTGAATCCATCGTTGTTGGCAGGAGATAAGATGGTCATCAAGACCTTATATTGAGCCCCTCTTCTCTCAGCAAGCACACCCAAGTGGGGGAGACTTCTTCATTTCGAGAAGACCTTATCCCGACCTCACGCCCTATTGCCGAGACATTACTAGGTCGGCGAGACCTCACACCGAGCATATCTTTCTCCTTGAAGAAAAACCTGTCGATGAGACCTCACATCATTGGTGATACTTTTTTCTGAGAGAAAATATTTCTCGGCGAGATCCCCTGATAGCATCCTCCTGTCACTGAGACATCATCGGGTCAGCAGGACATCTTATCGAACTTGTTCCACTCACTCGGAGTCTCCTTGAGCTCATTCTATTTCCTCGAGCTCGAGCCCTCTTTCTTTTTGGAGAGACCTTCTCTATCAGTGGGATGTCACAATGAGCCTTAGAATCCTTTGGCGAGCTCATTTTTATGTCGACAAGACCTCCATCAGTCGACAAGATGTTGTGGCGATATCACTCCATTTTGGCGAGCCTAGCTCCCTTTGCCAAAACCTTATAAGAAGCTCACTTGTTCTCGCCGAGTTCATTTTGTTCTTTCAACAGGACTTTCTATAGTCGCCCAAACCTCACAGCAAAACCTGAATTCTTCTCTGATGCCGCTTTACTTCGGTAAGACCATATCGGGTCGGAAAGACATCACAATGAGCATCTTTAGTCACGTCGAGGGTTTTAAACCATCGGCGAGACCATTGCTTCTCAGTGGGACATCTCCCCAAGTGTAACATTTTTCCCCAATGCCAGTCATTCACCAGGAGTCTCACCAAAACATACATACCCTCAGCAAGACAATCGCCCCGTCAGCAAGAGGTCACAATGGGCTCCATTAGTCATACCAATATCCTTTGTGAACAAACATCGATGAGACTTTACTAGGTCAACAAGACCTTTCACCGAATGCACACATTATACCGAAGGCATTCCCTTGTCAGTAGGACCCCTCCTATTTGGCCAGACTTTATGGCAAACATAGATCCTCTGCCCGATGTGATTACTTCCGCAAGATTCCACCCTATCGGTGAGACCTCTTGTCGAAGCCAACTGTTGTCACCAAGACCTCCTTCTATATGCCAAACCTTATCACGAGAGCATAAAGCTTCTCTGAGAGCCGCTGTGAATAGTTTTGGTGAGAATTTGATCCGTCAAAAGGAAATTACGTCAAAGGCATAACCTTCGGCAAGACTTTGAGCAGTCAGGGAGATATTACCTTGAAGCAATTCCCTCTCACTGAAACCTTCACTTCATGTCGGGGAGACTTTCCTTCTTCGTCGAGACCTTATGCTGAACATGGAATCTCTTGGCAAGGGCTCTTTCATTCGGTGAGACACATAAAGACTCTCGCGACCAGGATGTTTGGGTGACCGATGAGCCTCTTTTGAATAGAACGCACTGTCAATCGGCAAGACAACTGTAGGGTCTTGCCAACTTTCTTCTCAGAGGAACTTTATGCCAAACCAAATTGGGAGATGCTTTCTAACTGAGCTCCTTGAGCAAGATCATCATGTGCATGATCTGATCCTGCGAAACAAGGTCTCCATTAGTCCTCAGAAGCAAATAAAATATCTTATAATGAAATATAAGATTTTTTATGATTATTTCATTCAATTCTTAGCAAGAAGAAAACCAACTCAAGCTGAGACAAGACCAACATCAAATCAGATAGAACAAAAGACAAGTCAGGAAGAACACAAAAGAATTCCAAAGGTCAAAGCAAATAACAGAGGCAAAGAAAACAAAAGAAAAAGGAGGACCCATTTTTTTCCAGAATGAAATGGGGTTGTTATGCAAGGCATAACAATAACCTATGTGAATACTTGCTTTTTTAGGTATGTATGGAGGAGGTTTTGTGCAACTTGTTGACTATTGCATTGAAAGGATTACCTTTTCATGTTTTGGTCTGAGGTGTTTGAAACTTCTAAAGTTCATCATCTCGGTTTTCTATACCTTGATGCATTGTACCATGTGCATTATCAAACATAAGAAAATTTGGCCGTTTGAAAATCCTTATTCCTCAGAAATTAATCATCATCATCATCATCATCATTTTCATTTGCATCATCTTGTGTCTTGTTGAAATGACTTCTTCTCTTCTTGTTTATCACACTAACAAGGTACTATGATAGTTTTTCATCATCACCATCATCATCATTGATCCTGCATCCACAAATCATTAACATATTGCATAAACATATCACATAGGAAACATATGCATTGCATTTCCATTATCATATATAAAAATGTTATCATAAGCATTTTTCATAGATAGGTCCATCCATTTCATTGCATTTCATCCATTACATTACATAACATTGCATTTACCCTTGCATAACATTCATTTGCATCAGCATTTCATAATCATTTTAACATTACCACCTATTGCATAATCATACATAATAGGTACATAAGCATTATAAGATAATTCATCGCATAGATACTTGCATAACATCATAAAGTTATCTCACACATTAGGTTCATTTGGTATAGAACATTATAATATCATTGCATATAGTACATTACATTAAAACGCATCACATTACATTATCATTTAATATGTTTAGGATAATAATATTTGTTATTCTAAGCATCTTAAAAAACCACCTCATTCGCATTACATCAAACCATCTCATGTGCATCATATTACGACCATCACATTCACATTACATCATCCATTTCATCTCATAAACAGCATCATAAATAATTCATGGCATAAATTATTCACATCATCATAAGCATAAATAGGAACATACAAAACCCATTACATGCAAAGCGTACATCCATCCATAATCATTTCATATATAAGAAGGATTTATATCATTTCGTGCATACACCATAGACCATTTCCATATCATTTTTATCACATATCACATCACCATTTTCATCAACATAAATAAATAATCATCATTTGCACATCACATTTGCATATAATAGGTTAACATAATATAGATTTGTTAGTCATAATCATTGCATAATATCATCAAAAATAAATACATCCATAAAAGCATCATATAACATGATTGCACAGTATATAAAAATAGAATCATCCATACATGCATAAATAAAAGGTACACATCACATCACGTCACATTAAAATCACCATCGGCTCATCTCATATATGTCATCAATAATGTAACTATTGTTGGAATATTTGCCTCAATCCATACTGACATGTAACTCCTGGAAGGCAAAGTCGCTGTGACATTTTTCATGTCTAGCTGACTAACTATTCTAACTCAGTTTGAAATGATCATGTCACTGAAACAGAGTTGATGTCTTTCCGAATGAATTCTATTGCTATGATAAGAAGCATTCAGTATGACCTTTTGTCGCATGGAGATCTCTGGCTAAAAGATTGTTCTCATCGGGTGTTAGGGAAACACAAGGGTGTCAGGAGAACTCTCAACAATTGAAGAAAGTCTTACCGATAGCATATGGCTATCAAGGTAACACAAAGGGTCACAGGGAGATCTCTTAGTGAATATGTGTTGTCTTGCCGATGGTGGAGGTTTTGGTAAGATGTCCCAGTGATCGGTGAATGTCTCACCGATAGCGTATGATCATCAGGTTAACACTTGGGGTTGTTGCGGTGACTCATAGACTTCGATATGAAGTCTTGGCGACCGATGTGAGTCTTGCCGATAGTATGTGACACTTGGGGTGACATGGGTTGTTCGCTATGACCTCTCAGTGAAAGCATTCAGTGGAAGCTTAGTCTTTCAATATGATGTCTCACTGAAAGTGTGGGGTCTTGCCAATAGTAGTATGGCTTTGGAGTAACATAAGATATCTCGATGAAACCTTTTAGTGGCAGGTGAATGTCTTAGCAATAGATGGGTGTTGATTCAAAACAATATGAAGTGGTTGGTGGAAAGGTCTTGGTGAAGGTCATAAGTCTTACAGACTCGGTAAGACTTGGTGGTGCACGATATAAGGTCTCAATGAAAGATAAATGTCTTGCCAACTCGATATGACATGATGTACTCAGAATGAAGTCTTAGCAAAAGACGAATGTCTTTCCGACTATTAGGTGCTTCGGTGAGGCTTGAGGGGACTCAATGAGAACTCTTGGTGAATGGTAAAGTCTTGTCAATAGCAAAGTTGAGATCGATATGACTTGTGGAATTCGGTATGACTCTTTCCGATAGGAATAAGATGGTTATCGGTAGATTCGGTATGACTTGTGGGCTTCATTATATTGACTTGCTGACTGTTGGGACTCTTGGTGATATTGATATGAAGACTTTGTGTCATAAGGGAAAACACTGTTAGTGTCTCACCGATATGCTAACAAAGTCTGAACGCCTTTGACCTTGTGACCATCCTATGTGGCATCTCGTGGACCAATCAGAAGAAGCGAAATTCAAATAGTTGGCGGTTTGATTTTTTGCATCAGTTGCAACGCTAGAGCTGAACTACATGCAAGGAAAAATCAATTGCTCGAAAGGAAATTGTCTATGATTGGTAATAGCAGATAAGGATGCATAGAAGGTAGAAATCAAAGTGTGACAAGATAAAAGTAGATCGATGAAGAGATGAGAATGTTAGTTTTTGTTGAGAGCATTTTTTTCTATAGAGTTGTATCTCTGATTTGTTTGCAATCTGTTGTTACTATAATACAAAGAGTTTCAGCTTGGTGTGGTAGGTTTTTTCCCAATAGGGTTTTCCCACGTAAATCTGTTCATTTTTCTTTGTGTATTTGTTCTATTTCTGAAAATCTTTCATGTGTGTCTTAACTAGATTGTAATTTGAAAATTAAAAGCCCTACATTGCATTCTTCCCTATGGATTTCACGTTAGGAAAGTGTTTCCACACCTCTGCTTTCCTTGCAACTATCATAGTACAAAAAAAACTGAGATCACTGTACATGTATGTCAAAAATTACAAAAGGCCCATTGGGCTATCAAAAATGAGCCCATAAGGCACAAAAAGTATCATATCATCCCGATCAAGCTCTGTCCCTGTGGATGTTTCCCTCGCCCCTGTCACCGTGACCCTCTGCTAGTTTGTGGTTGGTCTACTCTGAGTACTCTAGGACCCATTCTACTCTGGGTATGGCCTCATGATAATACCTCCGGTAGTACTCAGCCTCTCGGAATGGTATCCTTGTAAGATTGAACCAACACTATATCTTGGAAGGAGGAGGCTACCATGCTCTCTAGTTGTTGTCTCCTACCTAGCTCTGTGGCTGCATGTAGCTCTGCAACCTATCATTGTTGTACGGCCTGATCCCTTTTGGCCTTGAGTTGCTCTCTCTCAGCCCTCACCTGATCTCTCTTGATTATCAAGTCCTGTACTTGAGCCTGTAACTGTGAAATCAATGCATCTCGAGCATCCACCTGTCCTACTGGCTACACTGGAGGCTGATCCTCAACTCATGGTGGTGGACTTGGTGGCACCTGCTATTGGTCTAGCATCAATACATCTCCCTACTTTGGCTACACTGGGGGCCCCATTGGTTGATCCTATCGTGCATCCCCTTTCCATCCTCATCCTCCCCCTCTGCCTCTAACTCTTCACTAATCTAGAATTGTACCTGGATTGGTCAATTGAAGTGAAGGCCAAAAACAATCCTTGTAGGCTCGAGTCGTGCCTGGATCTACGAGTCCCTAATCATAGGCCCACAATTGAGCCACCAACTACCTAAAGCTATCCACCGCCTTTGAGGTAGGATTGTACCACCCCCATTAAACCTATGTCATGGAGCGGGAAAAGATGGCTACGTAATCATCATCAGGGCAATCTTGTGGCTCACCGAACTGATGTTGCACATGCCTAGGCAAGTACCTATCAATGATACTATGCTCCCACCCCTGCATAAAATGGTCCTGGCGGGCATAGAATAACCGATCAGCATCGTCGGCCCATCTAGCCCAACCAAGGTACGGTCACTAGGTAAAAACCTGCATCTCATCCAGAACCCTCCTCTAGTAGGTGATCTTGTGCTCACCAGTATGTGTAAATGACACACCACCTCTATATCGCCACACGAGGGGATCATTTGGTAGTATCGGAATAGAAACAATGCACGACCATAGCATAGCAATGTGCTCCCATGCCCAGAGATGAAGAAGTGTCACCCCTGCTCCAAGTGATCTATCCTCCATGTAGACGTACTCATGGAGGTCTTGTATAATGAAGTAAGAAGAACTGGCCCCCAAGCAAAACAGACCGACCTATCTAGAACCATCCACTCCCAGCAATATCCCCAGCTGGGACTGAAGTATCGCCCTCATCTGTCAAGGGCAATGACACCCAAAATGATGGCTGCAATCACCCAATGGTAGGGAGGTGCCAGGATCCTATGCCACTCGAGCTCTATTTGCCCCTCACAAAAAGCAATCTCGTCTATGGCAAGGACTCTATAGCAAGCCTAACATCCCCTCATCCATGTCAAAAATCACCCGACGACTGTGAATCAACAATCTCAAAATACGCCAAATGTCCTCTAAGGTGACGGTGGCCTTGCCAGTGGGAAGATGAAATGAAGAGGTCTCATTGTTCCATCTCTCGGCTAGCGCTGATAGTATCCCTAGGTGAGAAAAAATGGGTGTGTCATAGGCAATGTACCATAACCCCACAATCTGGAGTCAATCCTGGTCCCTGTCACTCAGGTCCCGCAAATATCCAAACAAATCTCGGGACCTATCCTCTCAAGAGTAGAGCTCCCTCACCACATCCTGCATCAAGGAAGGTCACCATGTTAATTTCTTTGAAAAATTATTCGTCGGATGTTCAAAAAACTTCTCCAATGGTGCAACCCGTGAAGGCATCACAATTTGATTTCTAAATCAAACTCTGACGCTAGGGCTTAAAAGAGAAAAATCACATCGTTGCGGTGCACTTTCTCATCTAGTGGCACACTTTGAGTGGAATCAGGACCACCACGGTGCTATTTAGCACCACGTGGCACAATTTTATTTCTGAGTGGCACTATATAGTGCCTCTGCAGATGGACCAACCTTTAAAAGCATTAAATGAAAGCAATAAATGAAAAATGAAGCTCAGGTAAGGGTCACTTACCAGTGCCCAGATGCCAGGTGGTTGCTGGTACGTCTAAACTCTATCAGAAATGTGCAGGGGAAGCTATCATTGCACCATATCATCAAGATGTCACACCTTGAATCTCAAGGTTGCTATTGGAAGTGTTTGAAAGTGACTTGAAAGTGACCGCTCGGGCCCCTTTTAAGCCTGAAAATTAGGGTTTTTTCACCCTGATTGGCTGTCCTGCAAGGGTTCTCAACCCTCGAACCTATTTTTGTCTAGTTGAGGCCTGTTTTACATCATTTTATTGTGTTTAGACATGTTTTTGACCTCTTGGAGCCTCTTTGGACCCGTCGGTACTTTGTCCTTTTTTCGCGAGATCACTCAAAAATTAAAATTTTTTTCCCATCTCTCAAGGGGGAAATATAATGGCATGTTTTCTCTCGCTAGGCAGCAGTGAGGCAAGTTTTTAAATAACAAAATTTTTAGCTTTGATTGAGATGGTTTATTCTTTGAACCAATGCAACAAGTGCATTGCTTCAAAGAGGGGCAAAATGTAGACACGTAAAATATATCAATTGACATTATGCATCTGATCCTAACTACTAATATCGTTTCATCCTTAATCATCCTGCAGTCTAACCATTTAATCAAATCTCCTTATCTGATTAAATTCATCAATTTATGTTCCTTAATTAAATAAGTCATTTTATCTAATTAAGTCACTCTCTTTTGTTAATTAAATCAATCCATCTGATCTAATTATCCCTATTTAATTAAATAATTAATTTTATTTGATTAAATCTCTAAAGTCTATCCATTAAATTAAATAAATTAAAACCTTATTTAATTTTATCTAACATCATCTCTTTTAATTAAATAAATCAAAATGCTTATTTAATTAATCTCTTATCATATTCCTCTCTTATTTGATTTAAATAAATCCATAAATTTGAGTCAAATAGGTCACATCATCTAATCTCTCATTAAATTAATTGACCCTTGATTAATTTAATCTCTCATCATGTCCCATCCTCTAGATTTTGCAAGTTGCACATGAAAATAGATTTAATTCATTCATTAAATCTTTGTTTTCCTCACAAGGCATCTTTTGGGAATATTCTCCAAATTTGAATTCAAAAATTCCAAGTCAACATGTACATCCAACAAGGCAATAACTTCATCTTACGTGTCTTTTTCCTTGAGCCAAGTGGCATTTATTGCATTTTCCCTTCCCTCTTACAAGTCATTTCAACAAATTTGAAATTCAAAAATAAGAATTTATTGGCACAATCCTCTAAACTTGCACATCCTCCATCCACTCATAGATTGACAAGTGGCATCATGCCATTGGATGAAAGTTAGTCCCACATTGCTCAAACTTGGACATTCATCCATCTTGGCATCCTATAAATAAAGAGCTTGTATCCTCATTTGATCATCCACAAATTATGGAAAGTTATTATGCTAAAATATTTAGCCATTTCCGTCCATCACCATTAAGTTCTTAGCTAGGTTTTTTGCAGATTTCAGCTTGGAGCTCTCATCATTCATCAACATATCAACCTTGCATCTTAAGAATTGGGAAAGGGCCAATTTTCACATCAAATTGGCACCAATTCCCCCATGGGATCATGTGTTTTCTATTCTAATTAGGATTGAATCTATATTTTCTTGTTTCATTGTGTTCTTCATTGTTTTCTTTCCTAATTTGAAGTTTGTAAATGGATTTCATGGGGAATCCTTTTTCATGCTTGCAATATCTAATTTAACGTGTTTATTCTCTCTATTTTGCAAGTATTAGGATTGGGGTTCACACAGAAATTAATTAAACCTTTAATTGCCTAAATTTTTCATTTACAAGCCTAATTAATTACAATTGCTAAAAGGGAAATTATGATTTAATTAATACATTTATCATTATTAACACCAAGAAATGAATAGGCCCTAATTATTTAGGTTAGGGCCCATTCTCCCTTGGGTGAATGGGTCCCCCTTAAGATCTCAAATTCAAATTTTAAAAATGTTTTGGTTGGCATATTAATGTCCTAAATTCAAGGTTTAAGTGTCGGCTTGTAATGTTCAACTTAAGGGAAATTAGAAAAGTGTCTATAAAAGAAAGGTTTTTTTTATCAATTCAAATCCTAGATTTTGTATGCAAGCATTCCTAGAGCTAAGATTATTGTAAAAGGTGTTCAAGAATAGATTTCTCAACCATTTTTTGCAACAATCAAGATCTCAAGCATCATGCATGTTTTTGGAGCTAACATTGTTGTCTAGGTTTCAAGCATTCAAGTCATATTTCAAGCATCCAGATAAACATCCAATCAAGCCACTTCATGCAAGATCAAGATGTTGGAGAGATCTATTAAGTTGTAGTCCTTCAAGGGTTTCAAATCAAGGGCTTGGTGAGTTGCAACATAGCATTTGTTCATTCATCATCCCCTTCATATTTCATTATTTCAAATCAAGATTTAATTACCAAAATGGGATTTGACTAAGGAAAACCCCCATTCACAAACCACAAACAATTTTTCCCTCCTATGTGTGTTTTGTAGATCTTAGGTTGAAGAAGGATTGAAGATCTATCAAAGAGAAAATTTGGAAAAGTTGTCGAAGTTGCAAAAGTTGTCAAAGTTCTAATCAATCCATGATAACTCATCTATAGGATTTATTTCTAAACTGAAATCCAAAGAATTCAAGAGTCCAGACATAGGACTAGAGGACCCAGAAACTGATTTCAAAAATCCCTACAAAGACCCATTCGCCCTTGGGTGAATTAGTCCCAGAGGACACTCAACAAAAACATTTTGATGACAAGTTTAAAAATACTAAACCATCTCAACTATGTCTGAAAGTTGTTGGTTTTGTTAAATTAAGGTTTAATTTTCTGATTTCAGGTTTCACTTTAAATTTTTGGGTTTATTTACTATTTTTAGACTTTCTCCCAAAAGTGTTGTTTCAGCGGATCTGACATGTCCTAGATCATAGGAAAGCCTTCAAAGTTGACTCACCTAAGGGATAAAATTAATACTTGGCTTAAGGGATCTCTTTTTCCTAACAAAATAGAGGAAATAGGTGTATTATACCCGATTTTTCCCTTTCTATTTATAGTAAAATTGGTGAACCCCCATTCCATTACACCCCCTCCTATTTTCCTCCATTTAATTTTGGTGAACCTCACATTCTTGCACTATAAACTGTCTAAATTTTGAGTGCATTCAAACCCTAGATCTAGGATTTGCATTCCTTTGCATTGCATTTCATTGATTTACAACTCATTTAGGGTTGTTAACTTGCATTGGTTTTCATTTCATTTAGGGTTTTAGGTTTGCATTTTGCATGCTTTAAAATCTAAAAATTTCAAAAATTTGCATTAATGTTGCATAGTATTTGCATATGTGTAAGTTCAATCATTCATATTCAAAAATTGAGTCAAAATTGCATTTCAAAAAGTGTCATATTTTTCATCATTTTTCATTCATTGCACTTGCATTTGGACATCAAAATCTAGAAAAAATAGTCACTAAAAGTATAGTTTATAACCTAAAACAAGAAACCATAGATCTAAATTTCAAACTCAAATTTTAATTTTTGTAACCCTTTTCTAGGACCCATGTTCCCTAGGGTTAATTTGTCCTTGTACAAATGTTGTGTCAATATCTTGGGTAGTGACTTGTCCCTGTTTTCATTCTTCTAATTTGTTGTTAGATTTGGGTTTTAGTTTCAGAAATCAAAAAAATCTATCATTCTTTGCATTAGGTTTTGTAGACACCGAAATTTGGTTTAGGCCTATGACTTCAACATTCTTCATAATTCGTATTCTTCATGGTCATGATTAAATAATTTCAATTATTTAATTATAATCTATTGTCTTCATTTCTTCTATTAATTAAATAATCTTAATTATTTAATTAATTCACACTTATTTATTCTATCTGATTAATTAAATAAATGCTTTTTATTTAATTATGTTACTAATTAACCTTATCATTCTTCTTCTAAAATTAAATAAATTCTTATTTAATTTATTCTTTATCATACTTCAACTATAAATATATAAATTCTTTCTTTATTTAATTATTCATTTAAATCCCTTCATCACTTAATTAAATAAATTGTCTTTATTTAATTATTCTTCAAATATCGAGTCTTGAATTAAATCAATTATTTAATTCATAAATTCTATTTTAACGCATCCCTCTATATTTAGATAATTGTGTAAGTTATCTAAGTATTCAGTCTTACTCGACTTGACATCTATTTAAATCACTCAGTTAACTCAGGATTTAATGTCTAAGTGGCTTTCTCGAGTAATCTCCTCGTCAAATTATTTTAATTGTCCAGTGCTAACTCATTTGCTTGTACATGCAGATTAATTAAATATTCCTATTTAATTAATTAAACCTTGCGTGTGCATTTGAACAAGAGTTGCTTTAATCCATCTTTATCTTTGTCATGCAAAGATAATTCTTCTATTTTTGAATACCAAACTGGAAGATTAAATCATTTATTTAATCTTTAATTCTATTTCTAATTTATATCACTCATGTCATTACTAACTATTATACTAATGCATGTCTAATCTTTTAATCTTAACCGTCCGTTAATCTTTCAATCCTAGCTTATCATTCGAACAATCAATTTTCTATAAATTGATTTGTCTTTCATCATTCCAATCTCTCTCGAAATCTTACGACTTTTTAGAGCACTTATCTTAAATCTTCGATGTTTTGCTAAATCATTATCATTGGCTATACTTGCACAAACTCTTGAAAATCTAAGGGAAAATATACTACTACAAGCAAAATGGAGAAGGGTAATCGAGATGAATCATGGAAATACGTAGCAATTTGGTGAGATTGTTTCAAGTTTGTTTACGTTTTTACTTTCCTTTGTTCTTTGTTGCTTAGCATTAGATTGCATTTAGACTTGCATTACATGTTTTCTCTTAATCTTTTCTTGTGCATTTTCTAGACGTTACATTTGATGAACCCGATGTGAAGACACCATCTTCGCGTATCCGTAGACTTTTATTTTGGTTTTTGCAAGTTTTTCATACGGAACAACGCATCAACTTGACGAAATGTTGTAATTGAAATTCACAGATGCATCAATTTGACTAAGTGACGCAATTGACTTTATGAACCGTATCTGACACTAGAAACAACACATCTGTGAATTCCTAAACCGCAACTGACTAGTAAAATATAGAGAATGCAATTGCAAAGAAATTCAATGCATTTGACTGATAAAACAGCAACGCAATTGACTGGTAACCTTTTTCTTTTTATTTTTGGAAATCTAAAATTTTCAATTGATTTGTGTGTTACTAATATCATATTTTCAGCATGTGGGCTTTTTATTTTTGGAGTTACAAGTTTTTGCAGATCGATGGTCAAAGATCAATATCAAACTACTAACAAATCTTTTTGCAGAATGCATGTTGAAGACCCTAGTTAAATTTTGAAATAGATTGTTTGGTAGGGTAGCAAATCGTTCATCTGGATTAAAATTAACAAGTGTCTATTGTGTTTGGTGCGAAAGCACAACTGTGTAATTACCCTCACATCTTGGTACATTGAAGTATCCTCTCCCCTTCCGCATCTGTGCAATCTTGGGTGTAAGAGAAATGGTTACCAACTCTAGAACTTGGGCCTGTTCTAGTGGAAAAAAGTACTCACCCTAGGACAACTCAGACCAGTAGCACCCTGAACTCAAGGGACTTCCATCCGGTATACAAAAGTGGATTATTGGGGAAAGTCCAAGAATCATGCATATGGTTCCGACAAGATGGATCTGAAAGGGGACTCTCACTGTATGGATCATGCCCTATGAACAAAATGCTCGTATTAAATACCTTTTGTTTTAGAGACCAACCATTTTTGGTCGTTGCTTGGTATAGTGTAGGGTACAATATCATGCCCGAAGACACTCACTACTGATCCCCTTGAATAAAGATAGTAGTTCTTGGGAGGTCATTTCCCAAAGAATTCAAAATTGGTGTGCTTAAATGACGTTAATGAGTCGTGGAGGGGAGCCAATGCCACCAAATTTCTAAGCTATCCACTCTCGAGAAGGAAAGATGTTTATCACCAATCTAGGGTATTTCGGTGGGATATACCAAGTATACAAACCCTTGGCCTTATGGCCAATTAGGATGTGCTTGTCTATTGTCAAATTAAATGTTCTTTGAGTCTACCATTAAATTGAAACCACTTTGTCTTATGATAGTCTTTGGTTGCTAAAAATTGATCACAGAAAATGGAGTTAGTTTTAAATCTCAAATCACTAGAAATACACAGAGATTCGCAATTGTTCATCAGAAGGTCACAATTTATTTTTAGAGTCGCATCTGTCAATCTAGCTCGCACCTGATTTGCAAAAAAAAAACTGCATGTGTTATATTCTGAGTCACAATTGTAATTTTGGGTCGCATCTATCTGAAAGTTAACCACATCTGTCAATGTCAGACATTAAACTTTACCAGAGAAATGCAATTGATCTTCAGAAAACCATTACTATTAAAGGGAACCGCATCTGTGAAATCCTGCAACGCATTTGCCTAATTATCACAAAGTCAAAATTCACAGTCATTGTCCAGTTAACACAATTATACCAATTTCAATTGTCTTTCCACAAGTAGTCCTTGAACTAAAACCTCAAATGATTTTCTCAATTTTGCATACTTTAGTATCATTTAGGCATAACTATAGTTGTCTTAGGTCCAAGTTTTTGTCTCATCTTAGAATACATATTACCTTGAGATTAAACTTCTAGGAGGGTCATTTTTACAAAATTTAGGATAGGTCTACCATTTATACTTTAGAAAAATCATTGTGTCAACAAAATATGTCATTAAACCTAGTCCTACCATTTTATCTATTGTCTTACAAAGATTCCACCAAGCTCATTAGTCTAGTTAGGAGACTCAACTTATCTCTGATCATTATCTTACAGTGGTTCCTTGACATAACTAAATTGAAACCTTGGTTAGACTTTAGGTAGTTGGTACCTCGTCTCAGGTTTATAGAATTGATTACCTTAGAAGCTTAGTTGGACTTTGCATTTTTAGATATTTTCATTCTAGACAAGTGTCATTTTAGAACTTTTTTTCTTGCATACAAAAAATCCCAAAAACATAGACTAGATTAATATTGTCCATAGACATAGTTTTGCATTTCTTGCATATTGAGCTTGTCTTACATGGTTGAAACTAGGTCTAAGAGAAGAGAGAAAGAAAATATGTTCAACCCAAACGAATTCATTAACCCATTTTCTTCAAGACCTCACAAGACTCTACTAGACAAATTCAACACTAGAAACACTCAAGGGAATATTACAGTAGAGGACATAGAGGCCGTTGCATAGGACCCTAAATTTTCCTCTTTTGTAGATGAATACCTAGCAAACGATCATCAATGATATTTAGCCAAATTTCTAGCTAAAGGCACTACCTTACCTGCAAGATTCAATATTAGCACCTTACAAACTCAACCTAAACAAGGGACAAATACAATGACTATTAGTACTACTATACCTCAGGTGAGTACAACCATATCATCTGGTACACCTACATAGAGTACGACAGTCCATACATCTCCCTTTGGTATGTCTGGCATGACATCAGGATTTAATTTCATTGTAGGGGCATCATCATCCACTCCCTTCGGTCCTCTTGTTGGGAGTAAAAGACCTTAAACATCAGCGTCTACACCTTATGTCAGTATCACAACTACCATACCACAGTCAACTGCCATACCTACTGCTAGTGTCACGAGTGCTATACCACAGTCAATGGCCATACCTAGTGCTCAAGTCACTAGTACTATACCACAGAATACACAAATAGGAGGAATTCCCTCCTTCCAATATGGCAATCAAAATCCATTCTCCTAGACTAGAAATCAGAATCCATTTACACAGATTCTGAATCAGAATCCTTTCTCCCAGATTGGTAGTCAGCATCCATTCACACAGATTCCAAGTCAAAACCAATTTACATAGATTCTAAATCAGAATCCTTTCTACCAGATTGGTAGTAAGAATCTATTCACATAGGTCCCCAGTCAAAACCATTTTATGCAAATTCTGCCCCAGAACACATTTACCAACATTTTGAATCCAAATTCACCCCAAATACCAATGTTCAATCAAAACCCATCATGAGACTTTGGATTTCAAAATACATACAAGAATCCGCATAATCCACCTAGCACATCCTTGACCCAGGTTGACGTCCTACAAACACAAATACATGCACTACAAATGCAAATGGATAACATGTCGGTGTCAACTAAGAAATCATTTTCAACAAAGGACATATGCCCATTTCCCTTTGATAGATCATTGTACATGACCCCTTTCCCTCACGGATATGCCATACCGAATCTCCCTAAGTACAATGGAAAACAGAATCCAATAGAACATATAAGGGAATTTTCTACCATATGCATAGATGTCGCCTATGACCCCGCATATCTTATGAGACTATTTCTGAGAAGTCTTGTAGGAATTACACTAGAGTGATTTTCGGGTCTAGACTCTGGCATCAGATCTTGGGGTGAACTGGTTGAGAAATTTGTGGAGAAATTCTCCTTCAATATAGACCACGAGATAAATATCGCAACCTTATGTCACACTACACAAGACTAAGGTGAATCATTTATCGTTTTCTTCCAGAGATGGAGGACTATAGCTAGTCAGTGTCCTGTCGAAATACCTGAAAGACAAAAAGTCACTATGTTCCAGGAAAACCTTCATGCAAAATTAAGGAGTAACTTAAGGGTACATTGTTGTACATCTTTTTCGAAACTAGTGAAAAAAGAGGTTATAATAGAAATGGCACTCATTGAAAAAGGAGAACTTAAGACATCAATATCCAATAGAAATTTGATCATGCAAACCACCCCCAATGACAGAAACAAATTTTGGTCTCGCAACAAAAACGTCACCAATGATGGGGTAGTTGATGCTAAGACGCTACAAGCGAGACCACTCATTACCTTATGGGGACCTAACACTTTGGCCAATACCCTTAATGTTGTCAATCAACCTCCTAATACAGTTCAAAATACTCAACGTCCACAACAACAAAGGAGGTTTCAAAAACATGAGTTTACTCCCTTAGGGGAACCCATTGAGTCTGTCTTCAAACAGTTGTTACAACATAATCTCATACAACCTCAAGAGCCACGACAATACAACCCAGGACAATTTAAACTAGCTTGGTGGGATGACAATGCCTTTTTTGATTATCATCGAACTAAAGCACATAACCTACAAAATTGTCACCAACTAAAGAGTATCATACAAGATCTAGTTGATAGGAGAATAATTGAAGTTAGTGGACAGAAACAAAATTCATCAAACATTGATCATCAATTCTTTTTGGATCCATTACATGACCATGGGAAAGGAAGTGTCCCTAGTTTGAGTACTAAGACCAATATGTTAGCCAACTATGTGAATATCCAACATGATTACAGTAGTGGCAAAACCATTCATTGCTTTCACACTGCCGAGGAGAATATCAATACCATTACTATCAATACACATCCTGAGTGTGTGGTCAATACTCATCGTACAAATATCACCATTCAAGGTCCCCCATTGTAGCAAATACCATAGTCTTCTAAGTCACAATATAACCTACTTGACCAATTGGGAAAAACCCCAACCCAAATCTCAATCTTGGAACTGTTGTGTATTTCCCCTGAGCATCGATCTATTCTAGATAAGGCTTTACAAAACACCATGGTCCCCAATGATCTTGATGTAAATCATTTCCAATAAATGGTGGGCTACTTGACCAATAACCATCATGCCACATTTCCTGAACAAGACTATGCAACTAAAAATATGAATCATAATGATCTTTTGCATCTTGAAGTCCTTGTTGATGACACCAAAGTTAGACGAGTCTTGGTAGATGGAGGAGTAGGGTTAAATCCGCGCACTTTAAAACTAATTAATGCCTTAGGTTTCTCAGAAGCATGCATGGCACCACTAAAATTATTTTCATAAAAGCTTATGACGATGAGGAACGAAAATCAAAGGGGGTGGTAACACTTCCTATCAGAATTGGCCCTACAGTAATGGAGACAAAGTTCCAGGTCTTGGATCTCACCCTTCCTTATAACCTTCTACTAGGTAGACAATGGATTCATGCCATGAAGGCGGTCCCTTCCATGTATCATCAATGTCTTAAATTCCCTTACAATGGAACGGAAATAACTATAGATGGTGACCCAGATCCATTCCAATATTGCACCAATCTAAAAGAGACCCCCCAACGCCAAGTACTAGTAAACCAAGAGGCTTCATAATCCAATCCATCTTCCTATGTTGATCCATCCACACTCACTCTAACATCTATTTCACCCTCAATTCCTACCACTCCTAGGGTTGAGATCCAAGACAAGGGTTGTGGAGAGTATTACATGAAGACATCTTATTGTGTTAGCCATTTGATTCCTCCTAAGTTAGACGATTTACCTACATCAGATAGGAGACAATCTATGGTCACTATACACATTCCTCTCGTAACAACCTTCACTAAATGGGGGGAATTAAGTAAAGAAGCCATAAATACAAAAGATGTCACTTCTTGGTTATACAAGGAAGGTAATGAAGAACGTCCCTCACTTGCTCATATTCTTATAGATCTATATGGTAAAGGTTTCAAAATGATGCAAAGTAATGGATATGATGGACAGAGTGGGTTAGGCTTGAATCAAGATGGAAGGATTGAACCAATTTTTGTTTCTCAATGGCCAAAAGGCTTAGGGCTAGTATTTCAACTTATTCAGATTGGCGTTCCTAGTACCACATCACCCTTACTCGAGGAAGTAAGTGCTTCAGAAGATATTGAGAAATCTCACGAACCATCTAACCAATACCAATGTGACTCCCTTGACTCAAACTAATATGACTGGTATTGCTTATCCTCACCTCTTCCATGGACCTTGATAAGTTATTTGGAGAACTTGATTTAATGTTAGAATCCTCCGCAAATCCATTGAATTCTTGTCCACCAAATAAAATGACAAAGGAGTGGTTTAGACACTACTATTGGGAATCACTTGATCCTACCTCTTGGCAACTAGATCCATCTATTTTAGATAATCAAACCTTGGCATTAGGCCCACCTCTCAATCTACCCAGACCTAAACCAAAGAGCAAATAGGACATAGTACAAGACTTTTGCGACCATATGAATAACTCCATCCATAACTTGACCCCATTAAAATTTGATAACTCCGATGATGACATGCCCTTAGTCTATCCCCAACTCATTGATTGGGACCAACAAGACATGCCCGTCTTATACATTTTTGAGAATGACGAAGCAATTGCTAAGTTCCTGGGATTACGGGAAGGAATACCTCATGGTGATCATAAGGTTGGTTTTACCTTTGACTTGGATAAAAATACTTTGGGGAATCTGTTCAACCCTCCAGTCGCAAAAATGAGAAAAAGAATAAACAAGATAAAAAGGACGAGTCTTTAGGTGAAAATCAAAAGGCACCTCTAGACAATGAAAAGGTAAAAAGAAAGGACACATCAAAACGTGAAAAAATCTCTGAGGAACCTAAGGATGGAGGTTTGAACATTCTCCCTATTAAATAGGAAAAGTCACCCATGCTTGTTGAAGAATCAGTAGAATTCAACATAGGTATCGAAGAGAATCCTCGACTGGTTTATTTTGCAGCATCATTGACAACAAAAGAGCAGCCAGAATTCCACAACTTCTTTGCACAGAGATAGATAAATTTTGCTTGGTCATATGTAGACATGCTTGGTCTAGATCCTGAACTTGTTCTACATCACTTGCCCTTACAACCAGGTGCTAAACTAGTGAAACAGAAATTTAAGAAAATGCATCCACAAATTGCTTTATTAGTTAAGGTAGAACTCAAGAAACTGTTAGACGTTGGTTTTATTAGATCAATCGACTATGTAGACTGGATTTCCAATCTTGTACCAGTAACTAAACAAATCGGGGGCATCCGCATTTGCACTGATTTTAGAGATATCAACAAGGCTTGTCCTAAGGATGACTTCCATTTACCCAACATAGATATGATAGTTGACATGATAGTAGGATATGAGATGTTGTCCCTTATGGATGGATTTTTAGGATTTAATCATATTAGAATTGCAATGGAAGACCAACCTAAAACGGCGTTCACTTGTCCTTGGGGAGCGTATTGCTGGAATGTTATGCCCTTTGGACTCAAAAATGCTGGAGAAACCTATCAATGTGCCATGACCACTATCTCTCATGATTTAGTACACACTCTTATGTAGGATTATTTCAATGACCTTGTCAAATCCAAGACAAGGGCAGAACATTTATAGGTTTTAGACAAGATATTTCAGAGGCTAGAAAAGTATAAAGTGAGACTTAATCCCAATAAGTGTGTGTTTGGAGTCAAGTCAAGAAAGTTATTAGGACATATCATTTCCAAATGAGGCATTGAAGTAGATCTGTCCAAGGTCAAAGCAATCATGGACATGCCTCCGCCACCCAATCTCAGTCAGCTAAGGACATTACAAGGAAGACTACAGTCCATCATAAGAGTTATAGTGCAATTCGTAGATAAGACACATCCTTTTCAACATCTGCTTAAGAAAGGGGTACCCTTTACATGGACAGTTAGGTGTGACGAGGCTTTTCAATTGATTAAAGAATATCTACTCACACCACCACTCTTAATGCCACCGGTTGAAGGAAGACCATTGATTCTTTATATTACAGCAACCCATTCATCACTCAAAGCATTGCTTGCATAGAATGATGATGGTCATGAAATGGAAGTCTACTATATCAGTCAGACTTTGGTAGGTTATGAGCTCAACTATAGTACCATTGAATGTTCCTGTCTTGCAGTAGTATTTGCTACCCAAAAACTAAGGCACTATATGCTAAACCATCAAACAATGTTGATTTCCAAAATCAATCCTCTAAAATATCTTCTCAGTAAGGTAGCATTAACAGGGCAACTGGCCAAATGGGTTATGATACTTAGTGAGTATGATATCTAGTATGTAGAAAGAAAGGCTATTAAAGGACAAGTCATTGTTGATCAGTTAGTCAATGCACTAGTACAAGAAGATCACCGATTAGTTGCAGATTTTCCTGATGAGTTTATATTTACAATTGACACAAACACAACATGGAAATTGTACTTTGATGGCTCACATACAAATCATGGTTCAGGGGTTGGAATACTGTTTATCACACCACAAGGTGATTACATCCCAAAATCATTCAGAATTGCATTCCCATGTACTAACAACATAGCATAGTATGAAGCTTTGGTGATAGGGTTACGCATGGCAATCAAGTGGAAAATTAAGAATCTACAAGTATATGGTGATTCTCAACTAGTAATCAGATAGGTAAATGATGATTATGAGACTAAGGATGAGAAGCTTGTTCCATATAAATGTATGGCCAATAGCTTTAAAGAGTACTTTGAAAAAGTTTAATTTCATCAGATACCTCATGTTTTAAACAAGGCAGTAGACGCTATGGCTACAATTGCATCACTTCTTGACATTCCTAACAACGTGACTAAGTTTGAGTTCTTGGTAGAATAGCTTTTGGTCCCAGCCTACGATATCCCAGATTCTGAAATGGTGTGTGACATTGTTGGTCCTGACTCCCCATTGTACAAAGAAATCTATGACTACCTTAATGTCAAAATCATACCCACTAGCTTATCAAACAACCAACGTAGGACATTTCTTCGCAAGTTATCCAAATACACCCTTGTTGGAGACACCCTATATAGACGAGCCTTAGATAATACCCTACTAAGATGTCTTGATTCTATTGAAGCACAAGAAACCTTGTGTGGGGTGCATGAGGGTATATGTGGTTCCCGTTCTAGTGGTCCTACCTTAGCCAAAAAGATTATGAGACTGGGTTATTACTGGCCTACTATGGAAAAAGACTCATATGTCTTTGTAAAGAAATTTCATTAATGCCAAGTTCATGGAGACTTGATACATGCACCAGCACAGGAGCTTCATCCTTTAACATCACCATGGCCTTTCACCCAATGGGGACTTGACCTCATAGGTAAGATCTACCCCACATCATCTAATGGCCATAGATTCATTATCACTGCCACAGAGTATTTTATGAAGCGGATTGAATCCATTCCTATGACATACATTATTGGCACACAGATCTCTAAGTTTATCCTGAACTATATCATCTGTCGGTATGGTGTCCTTTAGTCCATTATCACGGATAATGGATGCCCATTTAAGAATCAAGAATTCTGCCATCTTTGTGATGAATTTCATATTCAACATCACTTTTCCACCCCCTACTACCCACAAGGTAACGGCCAAGCAGAGGCATCTAACAAAACCATCATCAAAATCCTCAAGAAGACTGTCAATGATGTTGGCCGTGATTGGCATTTACAAATTAATCCTGCCTTATGGGCTTATCACACAAGTATCTGTAGGGTATCCTTGAAAGGCCACATTGATGATGAAGAGTACCGGGTATCGAGACTCCATGAGCTCGAATTCCTAGATGAGAAAAGATAGAAAGCACTAGACCATCTCCAAACATATTAGAATCACCTTCATCGTAGCTATAACAGGAAGGTTTTGAACAAAATTTTTGACATTGGTGACTTGGTTTTAATGGACAACCCAAAGAATCAAGTAGAAAGAGAAAAATCAGGAAAGTTTGAACCCAACTAGTTAGGACCTTATATTGTTATAGACGTTTTTGGATCAGTAGCATACCAAATCTCTACTCCTGAAGGGGAACCATTGTCCTCACCAATCAATAGTCTACATCTGAAGAAGTTCTACACATAGCTTCTGAAAGCCTTGCCTTAATTAGAAAAAATACAAAAAAATCGTTATCAAGGTGAAAACCTGGCAAACAGGCGTCTTGGTAACACCAAAAAAATTAGATAACCTATAAAATAGTAAAGAGAAATAATTCGTCCAATAGTGAAAACCACTTCGGTGGTGCTTTGGATAAGTACCATGGTGAAAACCTAGAAATAGGCACCATGTGTAGTTGACTCTACTCCATCTACTATTATTCTAATTTGGCGTATCCCTGTACATATCCCTTATCTTTCATATCCATCACTTGTAGATACCATTCATAATAAGTGGTAATATTTCCCATAACTTGGATCAATTAACATCGAGTGCATTTCATATCCCCCATTTTACCCTATTCATAATTAGTTGGTCTTATACTCGACTAGGGGCAAACACTTGACGTGTGTCATATCGGTTCTTCCATTAGTTGTGTTGAAGACGTAAAACCATAGAAAAATCCACAAACATCACAAAATGACTTGAGAAAACACAAAAACATCAAAAACTTCAAAACAACAAAAAAATCAAAACATTTTAAAAATTCAAAAAATAGAGTCAGAGTCAGTCGCACTTGTCAGTCTTCATTGTGTGTCGAACTACATCGCCTTTCTGACTGGATGTAGGCAAGGCCATCTACCGATGTGCCCCCGAGGCATTAGGTTAGTCTGTTTAGGTTATTTTGTATAAAATCATGATTCAATTCATATGTCTATATGACATGGTCATTGGTCATGTCAAACTATGAGGTCTCTGAGTGTATAACGTAGGCAAGGCCATCAACTAATGAGCCACTGAGGCTGCACTAGGTTAGTCCATTATGGTTTGTCACATTCACTTTCACACATGTCTTCTATTTGTAGTCAATCTTGTTAGTCAAAGTCAAGTCGAACTATGAGGTCTCTGCATGTATAATGTAGGAAAGGCCATCAATCGATGAGCCCCCAAGGCCGCACTAGGTTAGTCCTTTAGGGTTTGTCGCCACACATAGTCAATTGTCAATACGTCATATCAAGTCATGCATTAATCTGATGAACAAGTCAGCAATGTCTCTAAGTCAAATTAAACAAAATGCCAAGGAAACAATCAAAATAGATCAACTAATGTCTGCTACAAGATGTTTCCTTCCTGGAAATAGACATCATCAAAACAATCAACCTTTGTCTTATTCAGGATGAGTCCTTCCTGAATATTGATATCAGCAAAACAATCTATGTCTTATACAGGATGAGTCTTTCCTACATAATCAACATTGTCAATCAAATCAACATAGCCTTATACAGGTTCTCACATCAATCGCATCTAACTTAATGTCTTATACAATACATGTCTTTTTGAAACCAGGCTTTGTCATGCCTTATACAAATAGTCATAAAATTGAAATCAGACTCATAGTCTTATCCAGTATATGTATCACCTGTAATCAGGCTTTATCAATCAAAATGAATCAAACAAACAAGATCAGGTTCTGGAAAATATTTTACTGGCTTTTTAACATTATGGCTTATTTATCTTATCATTTTATTTGACTTTATGATGGGAATTATGTTACTAGCTTTCTCAAGGATGTCCCATGAAGGATTTAGAGAAGCAACGATGTATCAGAATTCTATTTTCTTTGACTATTGTCTATTAATTGTCTTTTAAACTTTGGTTTTTGAGTCATGTTACTAGTTTCCTCAAGGATGTCCCATGAAGGATTTAGAGGAGCGATGACATCTCATGACCCATCTTTTCTTTTGTTTGTTGTATGTGGTTTGTCTTGACAAAAAGACTGGGGCAACTTGTGCCCTTAGTATGAGTTAAATGGCATTCCTTGTCTGCGACTATCTGTTATTAGCAAGTGGATGACTTTGCACACCTTGATCTATGTCATATCATGGTGTTTTTCTCCATTTGTATTAGTCCCGCCCAATGATGATAAAGTGCATTACCTTTTGTGATATAGTGAAACATTGAAGATTGCTAATACTAACATCCATCACATTTCTTGTATCATTTTCCAATATTTCTTTCCGCACTAACAGTTCTTCTTTCTTGCATTATGATGGAGTCCTATGACACACAATAATGTACGTCATCTTGCATATACATATACATGTTAGAAAGAAACATACATATAGGCATTTATCATCTCTGTGACATTATGGCATAATAGACATTCATTATCCTATGATACATATCATAAGCATCTATGTACATCATAAATGTAAACACATGCATTACATTAGATATGTATATCATCACATGAAATTATACATATAACATCATATTACATCCCATAACTATAAGCTACATACATCATATAGCATCAACATCACATAGGCATATCATATAAACCTCACATGTACACATAAACAACTACATAATCAATAAATAGAATTGCATATCATGAGAATTGCCACCAAAATCATATATATATATATACATGGAAGCCCATAGGCCATATAATCATAATACAATCTATTAGTACATGTCAAGAAATATCCCTATCTTGAACTGCCACTGCTGTCATGGCTAGTATGTGCAGATGACTGACGTCGGGAACCTGATGACCTGTGTGCTAAGTGAGGCCTATCATATGGACCTAACCTCCATGGCTGCTCCACACCCTCCTTGCTAACTTTCCTGGTATGGGTCCTAGTCTAGGATCTGCTGCTACGTTCCTATGAGAAGCTAGGAGCCCATCTCTCTAGAGGAACCTTTGCCTCATATAAGTCACGATAGTAAGTCTCCCTCTCCCTAGCTCTGACTAACTCTCTAGAAAATGAAATTGATGCTCTCGTACATAAGGCCCTGAGCTCTGTGAATCTCTGCTCAGTCTCCTATCCTCGATCTATAGCCTGATCTCTATCCATGATGGCTCTATCCCTCTCCATCTGATATACATCTCTCTGACATCAGGACTCTCATCTGCTCCTCTAAGGATGCAACCTATGCATGCAATGTGGCTATGTTAGGATCCACTACCCCTGTGTCATCATGACTGGCTTTCACTACACCATCCTCCTCCTCATCTAACTCCTCTAAAATCTTATCACAGATCTCTCTCTCATGATCATCATCCTCCTGGTAGGTCCCCAACAAGCCCAAGGCATCAATCTCTACCTCCTCTCTGCCTGCCTCCTTTCTGCCTGCCTCCTCTCTACCTGCCTCCTCCTCTTCCGGGATATCTGGAATGGCCTCCTCTGTGGGCTGCTCCTTCTCTCCACCTATTGCAATATCCACCTCCTCCCCTCCTCTCCCAATGTCTGGCATGGACACATCCTCCTCCCCTCATCCCTCCTCATGAATCAGTGACAATGGTGGCCCTTGTCCCCTCCATCCATGTCTCCCTCTCCTACCCCCTTGTCATCCTTCTCTGCCATCATCTCCACCATCCCCACGGCCACCTCCATCTCCCCGACCTCTACCTCTACCATGCCTGCCTCGTGGACATGTCCCTTGCCACTCTACCAATGCTAGCTGCTCTGGATCTATCAATGGAATCGGTCTATGTGTAGCCCACCACTGATCATACTCCATTGTGGTCCCTAGGTCTACTAGACCATCTCTCCATCCCCAAGAAACTTCCTATAATGCATCAACTTCTACCTCGACTATGGCCACTGGAATCTCTTGACCCCATAGGGGGAACTCTCACGATGATCTTGCAAACTTTTCTCATCCTCTAGGCACATCCTGCACCTCTCCAAACTATCGCGGGACACGATCTAGCAACTAACGCTCTATGATATGGACATGTGACACTATCTGCCCAATCAAATAATGTGTCTGTTAGAAAAATGGCAAGTGCTCATCCTCATCTGACCACTCTACACATCTTAGGTATGGCCGCCATGTAAACTACACCATCGTGTCTATGGCATGTTAGAAGTATCTTGTGTCAACTATATGGTGTTGCATGTTTTCCCCCACATAACATAAGGGGTAAGGAGCTCTGTGTGGAAGGTCAACTGTCACTAGTGGCTGGAAGATAGCGATGTGTTCCCACGCCCATACCATCAGGAGCGTGGTACCACAACTCATAGACTGTGCCTCTCGGTAGGCAATATCATGCAAATGAAAATATAACATCCCAAGCAGACATGAACCCCAAGCATATACCACTCAATGCTCCAGCATTCCTACAAGCATCTCCCCCCACCCCATGGGAAAACCATGACCTTGACGGTTAGGAAGTTATATGCCGCCTGTCAATGTACACAATAGATAGTTTAGCTACCTATACCTCTAAGCCAACACACACCACCTAATATCATAACGGTCAAACCCTAACTACCTGATGTCTACATGTGGGTAGTATCTACACATCTCAGCCACACCCCTCAGGGTATCATACGTCACCTGTGTGCCTCTAATAGGAAGTATGAGGATCCTGTAGACATCCTCCAAAGTAACAGTGGCCTCTCCAATCGACAAGTGAAAGGACGTTGTCTCCGAGTGCCACCACTCGCACAATGCTTTCAATAATCCCTAAGTCACCTAAATATGGGGCATGTTTGTAATGTGCAAAAGACCAAGGTGCCATAGGAAACATCTCTCTGCACTCTGCAAGTTGTCCCTGAACTGAAAAGTCATCAGTCTCAACTCTCAAGTATATATTGTATCTAACACGACCTGCAATGGCATTATGCATGCCTCATGTCAGCATCGAACATCTATTATAATGTAAATTGACTAAAATTAACTACTATTCAAATGTGTCATTGTTTTGCACATGCGTCATTATTTATCACATGTGTCGTTATTTAACATATGCGGTGCATAAAATTCAGATGTGTCATTTCCTTAGACACATGTGCCATTCCTTTTCACATGCAACTAACTACATTACATTTGCATTGCACTATAACATATGCATTGAAATACATATGAATGCGTTGAGGGAAACTCAAATGCGGCTATTCTATATGCACATGTGATGCAGATTATAAAATGTGGTTCATTAACCTACAAATGTGTTGAATGGTGGAAAAACTATGCCAAGCATTTCATGTCAATTTTCAAATGCATTCTTTCACATACATATGCGTCTTTCACGCATACGCATGTGGCATTTTATTAAAAGGATGCATACATCAAATTGGAATTAAATGCATAAAATTACATGCAAATGAAAATTTTCAAAAGTCAAGTTTGAGGTGCATACCAGGGGGTCTACATCGGCTAGCCTCTGGAAGGTTCGGATTCTATAGGCTCAATGATGGGTGTTCAGAACAGGGGACATCGTCGCTGTGGGGGCAGAGAAAAATCTTAATTCTAAAGCTACATGGGTTTAAATGAATTGGTTTTTACCCCAATTTCTATATATACCTAGGGTTTTGGTGGCATTCTTTTCTACTGGCCGTGTCAACTTCTAATTTCATTTGACCCCTACCCATCCCTACCACTTCCAACCTCCATTCCGTCGACTCCACTGTATTTTTGGCTATCCAATGGACTAATCGGGACTATTTCCAAATTTTTATTGAATTTTTTGAAAAAATTTCAATTTTCCCCAGGGGGCATACCTTCACCTGTTTTATACTAGGGCATTATTGGGGCATACTTGTTATTGATTTTCTTTGACACAATGTTGAAATGACATTGTATCAAAGAGGGGAAAATGTAGACACCGAAATTTGGTTTAGGCCTACGACTTCAACATTCTTCATAATTTGTATTCTTCATGGTCATGATTAAATAATGTCAATTATTTAATTATAATCTATAGTCTTCATTTCTTCTATTAATTAAATAATCTTAATTATTTAATTAATTCACACTTTTCTTTATTCTATCTGATTAATTAAATAAATGCTTTTTATTAATTATGTTACTAATTAACCTTATCCTTCTTCTTCTCAAATTAAATAAATTCTTATTTAATTTATTCTTTATCATACTTCAACTATAATTAAATAAATTCTTTATTTATTTAATTATTCATTTAAATCCCTTATCACTTAATTAAATAAATTGTCTTTATTTAATTATTCTTCAAATATTGAGTCTTGAATTAAATGAATTATTTAATTCATAAATTCTATTTTAACGCATTCCTCTATATTTAGATAATTGTGTAAGTTATCTTAGTATTCACTCTTACTAGACTTGACATCTATTTAAATTGCTCAATTAACTTAGGATTTAATGTCTGAGTGGCTTTCTCGAGTAATCTCCTTGTCAAATCATTTCAATTGTCCAGTGCTAACTCATTTGCATGTACATGCAGATTAATTAAATATTCCTATTTAATTAATTAAACCGTGTGTGTGCATTCAAACAAGAGTTGGTTTAATCCATCTTTATCTTTGTCATGCAAAGATAATTCCTCTATTTTCGAATACCAAACTAGAAAATTAAATCATTTATTTAATCTTTAATTCTATTTCTAATTTATATCACTCATGTCATTACTAACTGTTATACTAATGCATGTCTAATCTATTAATCTCAATCATTCGTTAATCTTTGAATCCTGGCCTATCGTTCGAATAATCAATTGTCTATAAATTGATTTGTCTTTCATCATTCCAATCTCACTCGAAATTGTATATCTCTCTCAAAATCTTACGACTTTTTGGAGCACTTATCTTAAATCTTCGATGTTTTGCTAAATCATTATCATAAGCTATACTTGCATGAACTCTTTAAAATCTGAGGGCAATTATACTACTACAAGCAAAATGGAGAAGGGAAATCGAGATGAATCATGGAAATATGTAGCAATTTGGTGAGATTGTTTCAAGTTTGTTAACGTTTTTACTTTCCCTTGTTCTTTGTTGCTTAGCATTAGATTGCATTTATATTTTCATTGCATGTTTTCTCTTAATCTTGTCTTGTGCATTTTCTAGATGTTACAGGTTTAATTACTTAAATTGAGTGCATTATTTGGAAATCAAAATTGGAATTACAAGACATCATTTTCAGGTTTTTGCATAATATAATCAGAAAATTATCTTGTTTAAAATCTAAGAAATTGTTATCTCTTTTACATACTTGCATTGCACTTCATATTCTAGGGTGTTTAATTTCATTCATCTAAAAGCTATTTTCCATTTTGGGTCCACCTAGTTTGGTGAAACTTGAATGAGCTTCACAACCTAGTGTCCTATTACCAATACTATAGTGATATGTAGTTTGAGACTCATGCCATCCCACATTCCTACATTCATCATGGATCTTGAGTTTTCCAACTCTTTCCCATAGTGTTGATACTAGTTGACCCACTATGGACCATAACTTTGATACCTCATTTCCCATGACCACCCTACCCACAACCAATGTGACTGGCATTGACATAATGATTGCTAATGTCCCTCAACAAGAACTATGACAAATGGATGAAAAATTAGAAAAATTGCAAAATTTGTGAGTTTTGAATACATTGATGGTACTACAATTCTTGTCATAGATAACATGAGGAAAATTTTGCATACTAAGCAAGGACTAAAAATTTAGCATAGCCTCACTTACATCATTAATCATCACATGAAAAAGTATGAGAATTATTTCATAAATACTATGGCCAACTTCATTGATGTTGAACCTCGTAATGGCCAAACCAAAATGCCCCTTGGCATTGCTTTCTCACAAAATGACTTAGTTAAATGAGCACTTGATGGTCCTCTTTACATCACCAAAAGAATCAATGACAAGCCTACTAATGGGATATTAATTGATCCCATGTGTGTAGAGAATGAAATCACCGAGGAGTTCTTATTTGTAAATGACTTTATCAAGATTCTTATGAACAACCAAAATCTTGGACCAAAACAAATAATAGTTTTTCTTTCCCTACGATAGGTTCAATCACTCCCCCTCTACAAGTTGGACCAAAAAAATTGAATGTTTCATTCTCTATCTTCCCATTGTCAAAAAAAAATTGTGTGAAGCTTGGTTACCCATGGCTACACTCCATGGATTCCATCCCCTCGATAGTGCATAAATGTTTAAAGTTTCCATTTAGAAATGTTATATTTACTATGCACCATAGTCGCTTTAATCATAAGTCTTCCCATGGGAATTTCTCATTGGATTTGTTTTGACCAAAACCTATGGAACCTACTAAGCCTCATGAGGACTTCGTTTTCAAATCTTATCAAAATTTTAAGGAAAAGTGCAAATTAGAATTATTCCTTAGAAACATGCCTCAACCCATGATTGAGCCTCCTATCATTGATGAAACCATGATTCAACCAAAACCTCTTCCAAGTAACCAAGACCAACCCATGGAAAATCCTTCGCCTATCTTGTACAAAAGACCAAGACATAACCAAATGAGTTCTATTGTGCCTCCTAAGATCAAACAAGTTTACAAAGTTAAAAAGAAAGTGGTTGAACAACCTCCAATGGTTCCTTCTATTCCTCCCTTATAGGAAGAAAATAAACCTATGGTTGATAAACTAACTCCTACACAATCATAACTTGAAAATTGAACAAAAATAAATAGAATTGCTAAAGAGCGTATGTGTAGACTTCATGCAATTGCTCATAGATTAAAATAAGAAACTAAAACAAAAAAGAAATATCAAATACCAATTGAGACAAAGCATGATGATCCTCCACCTTTGCAACAATAAAAATAACAATAAACTTCTATGGACATTATCATTAGGCCTCCTATTATGATTAACTTGGATAATGATGGTGAGATTGCTAAAATTGATGAGGAAGTGCATAATGAGATAAATTTATTGTTTTTATCTTCCATGATCTTATATGATAACAACTGTGATATTCCTCCTATAAAGAGTGACTCACCACACATTTAGCCTGGTGATGCTCCTAGTACAACACTTGTCATTGTCCCTTTGGCTAGTTATTTTCCTTTCGTATATGATGAACAAGATTGGGATGTGGACGACCTACTATAGGTTGACTCGTATGTTCCCTACTATTCTTCTCTTTGTGTTCTTTGTGATTGCATGTGTGTAATGTAATCCCCCGTATTGTGTTTCTTGGCATGTCTTTATATGTTTGTGAGCCTACTTTGGATGACCTTTGCCACTCTATTGATGCAAGGATATAAATGAATCAAATCCATTGTGACATTCTTCTATTTGTATCTACATTCTTCTATCTATCATAACCTTTATATTTTGTCTTGTGTTTTCCTTTTGGGGATGACACAAGGCATCAAGACATTTAGGTCTCTTCCATGTTGACCCAAAAATTTATCTTTTTTCCCTCTCCAAATATGTGTCATTCTTCCTTTGTGCTCATTGTTTCATGATTTATTTGGGGAATGATGACAAGTCCAAGCTCAAATATATCACTGAAGAAATGACAAA